>JAVQJD010040689.1:0-12438 GCA_036023655.1 Nannoperca australis
GGCGAGGGCCCTTCAACGCTGCTTGCAGCTTTAATTTTATTTCGTGTTAGTTGGTTTCATTATTTCATTATTAGGATGTCTGGTATATATTCACATAAGTTGTCATAACTGGTTAAGAAACTGCTGATCATATAAAGAACCAAAACACCTGTACATTGTTTTAAGAGATTGTTTAAGTCCCTTATATTGGACTGCATCATCAGTGTTCCTTTTATGAATTAACTGAATTACACTGAATAATGTTTAAGTAATATTTATAAAAGTTATCATAAGTAGCATATGTGTGTTAAGTGTAAAGACTGACAAATACAGTTTGTATTGGAGGAAATGTTGCACATCCATAGAAGCCCTTTCAAAATACAAGTTGCAAGTCTAGAAGCATAATATTTCTTAGGACCAACACTTGTGCGTAACACCATGTGTGCAGGGTTTACAAAAGAACTAGAGCAGAGCATTTTGAGACAAAGGCACATGAAAAATCTGTATAATATGAAATGAACTGCAAACAAGTGAAACAGCACATTGATTTCACAGCCACCTGAGCAACACTGCCAAGACTAATTGTCTAATGCAAAGACACGCGCCATAATAAAAGGGTTTCCTGAAAGAAGAGCTGCAGAATGTGTGTATGAACAGAGTAGAAAAAAGCAGTACATCAATAGCTTTATAAAACTCCTACTACTACTACTACATGACACAAAACTTTAAAAAAAAAAAGGGGGGGGGGGGTTATATCCACCTGTTTTCATGCATATATTCAGAATTTTTATTCCACATTTTTTGGTGTGATAGAAAAAAAATTATTAAAACAGCTGGGAGGAAAGGGTCAGCTGAAGGAGTATGAGGTGAAGTGATACAAGTGTTTTGAACTCTGAAATGGAGGTGAAGTGTAAACTGAAAGGAGTGGAAATGACAGTTAAAGTGTAAACATGTAAATGAGGTGAAGTGTAGTGAAAAAAACTGAAAGTTCAAAGTGCTGAAAGATATTGAGGTATAACTAAGTGTACCTGAGGTGTCATGTGAAGTGTGGACACTGGGGTGAGTTGAAATGTGCCAAAAGTATTTGAGGTGTTCATTGGCTAAAGCTCTGTAAGAAGTTGTACTATCAAGTGAAGTCTAAGCCCTGAAAACTGTACACAATGAAACGAGCTGAAAGGAGTTAATATATGAGTAACACTTATTAAAAAGTTTGGAATCAGAGGTTTTTTCTAGTTTTTGAAAGAAATGTACTTTTTGTTAAAAATGGAAATACATTCTACACATTGCTAACGACTATACATTAGTGACTATTGTCTTGTGGGAATAACTATTATTTGTGGGAAAAGGATGATTTTCTCTGTGTTCCATAGAAGAAACAAGAAATATCTTGTTAAAAGGGAGTAATTTATCATTAGAAAACCCTTGTGCAATCACGTTAGCACAGCCAAGAACCATTTTGCCTTTTAAAGAAACCAAACTGTACATCTTTGGGATACTTGATTATCTGAAGCAACAGGATCTGCAGGTTAGTTTATGGTCTCAAAATGGCCAGAAACAAAGAGCTTTCTTTAGAAAGTCGACCATTAATTGTTGTTTTGAGAAAGGAAGGCTATTACACGAAAGAAACTGCCCAGAAACTAAATATTGTACCAGGGTGTGCTTCATAGAATAGCACAAACTGGCTTAATCCAGGATAGGAATAGAAGTGGGAGCCCCCCCTGTGCACAACTGTCCAGGAGGGTAAATACGTCAGAGTCTCTAGTCTGAGAAACAGGCACCTCACAGGTCCTCATCTGGCAGGTTTATTAAACAAGACCTGCAAACCACCAATGTCATTATCAACTGTTCGGATGCTGGCCTTCTTGGCCGAGCTGCAAAGAAGACAATATCTTAGACTAATAAAGGGAAAAGACTGAAATGGGCAAAGAACACAGATATTGGATGGAGGATGACAGATTAATCCAAGTTTGAGGTGTTCGGCTCAGAACCCAAGAAAAGACGCTGGAGGAGGGCTTGATGACCTGTCAACATCCGTCAACTACTTTTGTCATCAAGCGTGATGGAGGCAATATGATGGTCTGGGGGTGCTTTGGTGCTGTGAAAGTGGGGGATTTGTACAAAGAAAATGACAGACGTCTATCACTCCATTTTGCAACAGCATGCCATACCATGTGGACAGAGTTCGCTAGGATCTAATTTCGTCTGACAACATGATGTAAAACCTAATCCCCAGATCTCCAGAGAATGGAGGGAAAGAACGGAAGTTAAAGCCAGAAAGAAAGGGATGAAGAAGGAAGAAAGTTGGTATGAATCTGCATCCCATGTCAGTAGGATCTGAGACTCTCATCCTCTGCAGCTTTTACATGTGCCTGCTCACCTCTTCTTTTCTGGCTTAGTATGGGGGCTCTCAGAAACCAACCAAGGCCAAACTGCAGAAAGTGATCGCCTTGAGGTCAAGTGAGATGGGGAGCGACTCAACTATAACCTCAGCACCTGCTTTCAGTCCTGCCCTCTGACATGCTGCCCTCATATTCAGGACTAACAGGGGCAGGGCCAGCTACATCCACTCTGCTATCAGGCTTCTCAACAAATATAACCCCTGGAACACACGCACGCACGCACCCACACACACATATATTAGTAGAAGGCATTGCTAATCTTTTTAAACTCCTCAGTTTTAGAATCATATCTCCTGTTTTGTACTGTGCTGTTATTTGAATTATTTAGTCATTCATTTCTAGTACTTTAATTGTTTATTTAGTCTGTTTGTAGAGAAAGAGACTTTTCTGAAGCTGTTTCAAATTAATCAACATATGTGGCAACTCCAATGGGTACAGCTACGAAAAAGAACTCCCAACAGCATCAAATATAACAAATGAATATATCTGTAGGTAAGTACTGAGAGGTCTAACCTGTTAATGAGGGAGATGACGAGAGTGAAGAGCTCCGAGTAGAGTCCAGATGCCATGGCCTCCAAACACTCCAGAGCTGTTACCTTAGAGCCTGAGAGAAATGGAAGCTGGAATTAATGCTTGGCCGCGTTCTTGGGGCATACCAAGACATGACATGATGTCCATCATGTCAGGGGTAGGGATAAGCTGGAAAAATAGTGTGCACATGATGTTACAAAGGAGATTCAAGACTCTGCAGTTTGGGCTTTTACCTGAGCCGTCACCTTGACCGACCTCGTCCGATCCTCCTCTGAATGAGGTGGAGTGCTGCAGTCCTTTGGCATGGTGCTTAAAGATAGAAGAGGAAAGCTCCTCCAAGGTGCAGCCCAGCAGGTAGGCCGCCTTCTGGGCCCATTCATGACGGGCAAACTGCCTCCGCCCCGCTACAAAGAAAGTAAAAAGGTGTTTAAAACAGAAAAATAGAAGCAGTAAAAAACTTAGGAAGAAAGATAATTAAGATGTCAGGTATAGAAAGATGAAGAGGGTGGACGATGAATGGGGTAAAATTAATTCTTTCTGTATAGCTGGATAGTCTTTTTCAGAGCTCTGGCTAACATGAACAGAAAACACACTGTAAGAAAGTATAAATATAGTATCAACGATAGCTTGGTCTTTATCCCAGATGAGCATTTCTCGTTCCGTATATCCAAAAGGAAACCAGGAAACAACTGTGGAAGTTGTGTGAAAACTGGTCGCTAAGGTGTTTAGATTCACATGGTTGATAACCTATTAAAGCATAATATTAATGTTGTTGTATTAAGTGTTAATTAATAGGTAATAAGGCCCTTATATGTCCTAATATGTTAA
Source organism: Nannoperca australis (assembly GCA_036023655.1). Classification (NCBI taxonomy): domain Eukaryota; kingdom Metazoa; phylum Chordata; class Actinopteri; order Centrarchiformes; family Percichthyidae; genus Nannoperca; species Nannoperca australis. The sequence continues at coordinate 3,738 of JAVQJD010040689.1, forward strand.
TTAAAAGGTACTATATGGAGCTTTCAGAAAGTCCTCAGTATTAATTACACCGGTGGCCATTAAGTGAACTGCAGGCAAAATCCTGTTGCTCGTGCTCCGTGACATACACGAGACTGAACTTGATTTACAATCCTATTTAGAATAACGTTACCATCTGTAATGTCCCTATATTGTACTTGGATCATTGGCTCCACCACTGGATACTAACTAACTTGCCATTTGGTAATTACTTTATTAGCTAACATTACAAAGCAATCACCAGATCTGTGTCGCGCAGCTAAGTTACAGCTGGCTAACCTTAGCTTAGCTAACAGTTAGCTAGGCTGCCTCTTGGCTTTTCGTAGAAGACATTTATAAGCACTGGTTAACAATTTATAGACTGCTTAAGAACTTAAGAACTTAAAGCCCTATGACTTTCTTGTAATTGTTTATAATAGCATTACAAATTGATTTATTGAGTCTTACTAATGTACTAAATACTTAAGTTTCCTGTTATTACTGAGGTTTTTATGTTGCTTTATTAAGGTAAAAAAAAAACACTATACATTTATTAGCAGTTAACTGCTTTTTGCAGCTACTGATCTAAAGCGAGAACAATGTCTTATTTAGGTTAATAAATCCATTATTATGCACTTATTAATAATTGCCTATGCTTTTCGTGGCTCCCCTATCTGGAATGAGCTCTACATGTTGTCAAGGTTGCTAAAATGTGAATTAAAAAAATCACATATAAATACAATGTTTTAGCAGTGACAGCTCTTTTGAATTATTCTTTTCTAACTTACCATCATTTTCAAGTAAATGGTAGCCACAAAGAGAATATTGTACAAAAACAGCCTCACACAGGCCTCATCTTAACTCACTCGACAGATAAAGTTACAGAGGACAAAAGGTTTTCTTCTTAACTCCAGGCAGAAGTCCGCTCAGTGTTTTTAATGGATTATGATCAGCTGTGTTTCCTCATGCTACAACTCGTTGGCAGAAGATAACAGACCTCCAAAATCCGCAGCTGGCAGAGCATGGATACATTCTTCAACTACTTAAATCTTTCAACAGACACAACAGATTTAGTAGCTACTGAACTTGTGTGCTTCTCCAAACCAAATTTTCCATCTGTTTAATGATAAAAGGACTGCTGAAGGACTTTTTCCCCCTGCTGGATAAATAAGGATTAATATTTTGCACGACTTCATTTCTGTAATGGACTTTAATGGTTATTCAAACCTGCAGCGGAGTTGAAAAGTATTAAATGGCCTATATAGAACTTTTTTTCTTTTCTCTATTCAGCTTATGAAAACAGTCTGGTGGAGATTTGTGACGTCTGAGAAAATGACTCAAGTAACATCAGTTGACTATCTGGGTTTGGAGAATACAAACTTGTAAGGAAAAGACTTTTACATTTACAAAACAAGAACAAAAGATTGAGTTGCATTATGAAAAGTGGAAGAACCAGTTTTTAGAAGTTAATCCATACCACGTACTAAAAGTTTACAATTTTTTTTATATCCATTTCTTGCAATTGCCCCAATTTATGGAAGTACAATACTAAATAAAACTAAAAGGACAAAACAGCTCCCTAACAAAGCCATTAAAATGCATCATATATTTGCCACTATAAGCATTTAACAAAGAAAAGAAAGAAAGCTTTATAAAGCTAAAATTGGTCTTTTCTGAGATATGTGGTGGAAGGAAAATTGAAAATAAACCTAACAACTCAGATTTCGACTGCTAATTACTTTTGAAGATATTGTCACTCTTAGTATGTGTTTGCATGACTGAGGAGTGAGGAGTGCATATCCATTTGGTCTGGAGGTGATTCAAAGCCCGTGTGTTAGAATGAACCAAGGCAACATGCCAGCCAGCCAATCAAAGAGCTTAGACACAGAGCCAGAGAATCAACAGGAGCCCCTGCCGAGCGGAGACTTGATGAGGATACACTCAGTAAGCTGGGAAATATGAGTTCTGTACACGTAAAAGAAAACTAACTAGAGAAGTGAAAATGTTTGAGACTTTGTCACTTGTTTTGAGAATGTTATAGCGTAACAGCGGCTCGGGAGTTAAATGTGGCTGACATGGGGAGCCATCAGTGAGAGCAGATTAAAAAGGGCCGACAACGGCTCACTCGGCCGCAGTTAAAAATCAATCTACGTGCATGTAGATTCGCAAAACTATTGTGATTGGCAAATAAAAATATGTGCATGACAGTTTAAATCAAATATTTTTGAGTGTGGATAGTTTTGCTCTCAAACCTATTTTTTCATTGCACAATAAAGACACAAAAGTAACTCCATACATCATGGGACACACAAAAACACAAAAGAGAAGATGATGAAGTGAGGAGGGGAAGAAGGAGCAGAAAACAATAAAAATGCTAATGACTCAAGGTCTGGAAGGAATGATAAAGACATTAAGACAGAAACTACAAACAAGAGAGGCTCTAAAATAAAGTTTTTTAAGTGCAAAACAGTCAACAAATTGTGTGTTGTTTGTCCATTACCTTCATCTCCATCTGTGTTTGATAGGGACAGCATGCAAACATGCAAGTAAAGAGAGGGGGTTAGAGATAACAGTTCATGGATTCATCAATTCACAGTCACAGGAAAACATAACCATTAGCACTGGACAACACTGAAACCCCACCATCATGCTTCGGAAGAGCGAGCTGAGAAGTTAGACATGTCACCGTTGGAACCACAAGCCTCGGTTTTATTTCTGTGGATGGTTAAATGATACTCATTGGACTGCCAGGAGTCCTTGAGGGGGTTTCCCCAGAAAAGACAACAGACTCAACTAAAAGAATGTCCTCCAAGTAAAGTAACAGCCAGTGCAGTCTAAAGACTTTCAACATCAAGAGACTTTTTATTTTTTATTATGTTGATGCAGGATTGCAAAATGATAATATCTAATGTCAGATGATGTGTGCTGATTATTCCACTGTTTTACTTTTCAACAAAACCATGCAAGAAGTCTGTTTGCCTTCTACCTCCCTCCTTGAGTGAATACACTTTATATAAATTATATAAAAAATGAACAAACGCAAAAACATTTGACAAAACCATCTCTACTCAAGCTGTTTTGGAGCATTCAGCCATATCACACGGCTCTCATTAGCAGTGGAGTTATGGACCTTTAGTTAAGATTGTTTGTCATTATTGTAGATGAGCTGTCTTGAAAGCTGTCTTGGAGGCTGTCCTGGCTAACATCAGTAGACAACTGGTTGACAGTGGATGGTCAGTCAGCTGATTGAGCTCGCCGGGGGCCTTGGTCTTTATAAGCTCGCCCATATGTTTGTTCCTGTCTTCCCGTCTCTGCATCACTTTCTTTTGGTTTGCATTGTCAACACCTCTATAGCACATTCACCGCTTTCTGTTGTAGCTACCTAAGACTTCACAATTGCACATGTATTTGTGTTTTTGTCTGAGTTGTGTGGGTTTGTAACCTTAAACCATGCAATGGCTAATAAGTCAGTGCCGTTTGTCTGGCGCTGTATGTGTTAACTTGCTTTGGACCTCACTAATGCTCTTGTAGCTTAATTCTCACATAACTCAGAGATATTCCATCACATGGCAGATAAATAAATGGATGACCATTTAAGTGGAGCAGCATTCTTCACACTACAAACTGAAATATCAGCGTGAGGTTAAATGGCATCTAATGGAAAAACCCTGTGGTCCTAGTTGGCAGCATGCTGCCTACTGAGAGTGTGTGCATTCAAATGTGAAGCCTGACACCTAGTGGCAGCTGGTAGAACGTCAGCCCCAATCAGCTTTTATTTGCATGAAAGGGATTTGCATTTTATTCTGTACAGTTTATAGTCATTTGAGCAGGGCCATGCTGTCATTAATGTTGAGGTAGGCGGTAAGGGAAACGCATACATGGTTAGCAGGACAGAGAAGCAATTTGCTGAGTAAAATGAATAATAAGTGTTCAGAGAACGAGGTATGAGAATACGAGAGGAAGAGGAAGAACTAGCTTTGCCTCTCCACCAACTGAGCTGTATTTACAATGTAAACACCTGCAATTACAAGCTTTACTTTATTACTGTGCCTCCCCATGCATGTACTGTAGTGAGAACTGGCCAATTGAAAACAGGAGGTGAGGTCCCTGCTTCTGGAATGTGTTTTGGAGATGACACGCTTGTATTTGTTTAGTAAAAAATATTAGTTGTAGTTTGGATTTTAATTTTTGTTAGTTTTTATTAAATCTATGTATTATTTGATCTACCAGGTTTTACATTCACACTTGAGCAGGACAGGAATTAACAAGGTGTTCTGGAGACTGTGTCTCATTTGACATTACAAGATGAGAACAAACAACACAATCGTTTTGGGGGGAGGAGGAGCTTCAGGTGCTCTGAAGAATTAACCTTAACCTTGCTCACCAATTACGTGGAAGAAATATTTGTGTGTGAGAATTTGTGTGGATAAGTTTGGCCCCATCTCAGTGTGCCTTTTTGTGTCATCCTCTAAAATGTCTCTATACCACTGCAAGATAGTCAATGCTACAGCACTGCTGTGGAGCTCGGAGAGCAAACGGTCGAAGACACATGCACAATTTGGTGTGTATGTTCTCATCATGTAACGACCAGCTAAAACAATGAGTCAAGTTCCAGAGACATGATACAGTGAAGACTATGTATTTGCAGTCAAACAGTTGGGAGTTCCTACCTTTAGTGGCACCTGCGGCCCCCAAGTGGTACACGGCCCCCAGGATGAGCCATAGGGCCTTCTGCTCTTCACCAGAGATGCCCAGCACCTTCATGGCTGCCTGCAGCTTGGTGAACTGCTGAGAGGCTCGCTGCTTGTCCTCAGGCTGCAGAAGATCAGATCAAACTTGGTGATATATTTCTATGTATATGGAGATATACTATTTATATGTCAGCTGATAAAAGACAAGAAATTGAAGCATAGTAAAAACTAAATACATACATTTTAAGGGAAACATTTTAGAGAAACTTATCTGATTTCTTTTAAACTCTAAAATATCAATATCAGCCTAAAAAAATCCTAAATGGGTCGGGCTATGATACAGGGCTCAGCAAAAATCAAAGGAAACTTGAAATGATACGAGTCTGTGTGCTTACCTTAGACTGTGGAAGGATCCCGAAAGCACTGTTTTCAGCCAGGTGGTTAAAGTGCAGCTCCGTTCTGGGAGAGAAGAGAAGAGAAGAGAGGTAAGATGATGGGATTAGCTAGTTCCTCAGTGCCAGTGAAACGCCTCTTGTTGCTGTTAAACATGTTTTCTATGCCACGTGAGTTACAACAGTTTTTCTGGAATTGGGGAGAAATTTAAAAACCAAAGTTGAGAAAAACATTGTAATCAGACATCACAAAAAAAAACAGTAACTTGATATTCAAGTGCTGTCATTTAGTTGACAAAGAAGTGCTAGAGCAGTCACCTCAGAGTGCTGTCGGCTCCAGCCATCATATAGTAAAAGACGTTGAAGGTGGACTCCGCCTCAGGTCGTCTGCTCACCCTCAGCTTCTCCAGCAGCATCGTCTAAGCAGGAAGAGACAATATGAGAGAATTCTGCTGAAAGTGTGAGCGGATTTGAGGACCTAGACTGTCGCAATTTCACTCTGCAAACCTTCAGTGAGTATAAAGTGCTTGAATGTGTGTTACCTGGATGGAGGCGGAGGCCACCTGCCCAGCCTGGTCGAAGTCGAGGGACACTACGTGGGAGAAGCGGCTGGCGTTGGTGTTCATAGAGGTGGAGCTGTTGCCGAAAGCCTCAAGGATGGTGTAGACCGCCTGCCACTTCTCAGCTGTGAAAAAATAAAAATACATTTTGATTGTACCTCATCATTTGTTCTGGGGGATCAGTGTGAACTCTTGCATCCAGCATTCTGTTCTGGCCCTGATGTTTATCAGCTAATGCTTGAGCAGTTTGTCTACATGCAACTTATTACGTACAAGTTCCAGCAGAAGCTGTAATTAATGACATCCGAGGTAATTATACACAGTGCAGATCAGACAATGAAAGGAATAATGCTAAAGAGAACCCCAGCTCTTACTGTTGGTGCATGTGGGAATTAACTGCTATACTTAAAACTGTCTGACAGCTGTTCCTAAAACAACCTGCTGCAACAAAGGTGACACAAACTGACATAATGTACTAAGTTGCTGAACCTCACCCAGTAACTGTATACAGTTGTCCTCACTGAATTTCCTCAACACATTGACCACTTCGGATTTAGCATGGGGAATATTATCATTAAATAATACCTGTAGTTAATTGCAACTTGGATATTTTCATAGTTTTGGAAGGGAAACCAAAAGGCTCACTTATAGACTCACTTCCTGCTTCAACTTTGACCTAATGTACTTGCCACTGAATAGTGTATTACTAATATTATTAGTAATATTTCTGGTGTGTTCAGTTAAAATTTGAATTTCAAATAAGAAATGTGTTAAAGGGCCATATTAAATTCGAGGACAAGACATTTACAGTTTGCAGTTCTGTTCCTTCTTGAACAGAGAGAAATTCTTAAGAAATCAACATCAGTTTCCACAGTAGGATACAGCATGTATAACTACATACTACCTGTCTGCTGTATGTATACATATTTACGATGATTCTGCTGGCCCCTTGTCTTCCGCACGCTCACCAGAGAAGATCTTTCCCGTGCTCCCAGCAATGGAGACCAGGTACTGGACCAGGTGCTGGCAGTTAGTGGTCTTGCCGCTGCCGGACTTGCCCAGCAGCACGATGGATTGATCCTGTCGGGTGGTGAGCAGGTTGCGGTACGCCGACTGCGCCACAGAGTAGATATGAGGAGCAGAGTCCTCTCGCCGACAGCCTTTGAACATGTGCATCACCTGAATCCGGAGATGATACACACAGGAGGGGAGGACCACAAAAGGACAAACACAAAATCAGAGAGGCATTAAAAAAAGAGCCATGACAGCAGTGCTGCCAACCTAGCATTTATGGCAGTTATTTAATATTGGTGATCATCACGCTTGACAGGTGGTCTGCAAGCTTTATTAGCATATGATTAAGAGAGGTGGAATCCAATATACAGTTAACACACATCCTAGAAAACTTATTTAACAAATTCATAAATTACATTACACTTAAACTGCCTGAATGAAATTGTGTGTTCTGTTAAAATAATCTACATATTGTTTTCCATTTGGGAGCAACTTATCTTATTAACCCGCAAGAGCCAAACTGGTCCTGGTCATCACTCTACAGCTTACCTTCTCTGAGTACATGGAGGGGGTGCTGAGGGGGTTGATGACTACCATGTTGGTTCCAGCGTAGGTGTGGATGAGGTTGCCTCCGTAGCGCTGCCTCAGACAGTGCATCACACTGGATTCGTTCAGATAGAGCAGTGAAGCCAGGTCCTCTGATCGGTCGTACGATGGAGGGTTGGCCTACACGGAGAGAGATGAAAATGATGGTATTTAACTAGCAACAGATAGATACGTCGTTTTGAACTCCTGGACCATGTGCTGAGATTTGAGCTAGTCTAAGGTACAGTGGTACTGCCAAAACTGAAACTGGAAAAAACTGCATCTGGGTTCAAGCACTTGAGGGTCAAGTAAGGGGCGCATCAGCATGGAGGAATGTTGAAAAGCACTGGGAAAACCCCATAGGCCAAAAGGAGGTTCTTCTCTTTTCTTTTCTTTAATACATACATACACACATTGGATAAGCGTTAACTAGGAGGTGCAGATATCAGTAGAGTTAGGTCTTCTTTGAAGATACTATGGTGCTTATGTCATCGGTAAACAGAATACTGAGAAGATCAGCACGGTCATGCCTAGTGTTTAATCCTAGCAGTGTAAAGAGACCTCACTATCTTTTCCCCAAAAAAAGTAAACTGATAGTGATACTGCAGATTTTTAGATAGACCATTAAACAGGGAGGTCAATGACATCATTACATCAGCCAGATCCTGATGTCCTGGGTCCCGATGTTTAGAGCATTACTGTCAGAATACTGGCAACAACACAAATATTAAAGTTGTTTGTTCCAGTAAACACATCTTCAGAGATTTTAGAAACATCTGATTGGGAAAAGCACGGCGGCCAAGTAAACAAATGTTAACAGTTGGCAGGGGCGATTTCCCACTGCACCCTCTGACCTCTCCTCCACCTCTCCTATTATTCCTGGCAGCTGTCAGTGTCCTCTGTGGCCATCTGTGGCAGCCTGACTCTGCCTCCGAGTGTCTCTCAGACAGCCTGAGTGACAGGTGGACAGTAGACCTCCTTCATCCTGCCCAGGGACTGATGATGCCAGTTAGCTTTAGGCTAGCTCTGCATCTATTGTTTGGGGGTTTTATGTACACGGTACCTGCTAAATGAATAATTAATTAAACTACATTGAAAATCTGGCTTGACTGATGGGTTATTAATGAAACGTCAAATTTAAATGTGCCTGTGACAACAAACAAAACCAAATCAAAGTATGAGACACCAACTCAATTTTCAGAAATAAATAGATAACCTATACAATGACATGCCAATACTGCGATATACTGTATATATATATATATATATATATATATATATATATATATATATATATATATGTATTCTGTGTATATTGTGTGACACAAATGTTGTATTCTTCACCTAGAGCCTGGTTCTGCTCGAGGTTTCTACCTGTTAAAAGGGAGTTTTTCTTGCCGTTGTCGCCTAGTGCTTGCTCATGGTGGGAACGTTGGGTCTTTGTGTATGTGGAAGTTGGTCT
>JAVQJD010040692.1:0-72966 GCA_036023655.1 Nannoperca australis
ATTTTCTACTGTTTATTCTTCTTTTTTCAATAACTTTATCGAGCATTGTAACTGTATCAAAAAGCAATTTCCCTTCAGGGATTAATAAAGTATTTCTGATTCTGATTCTGATTCTGATGCTGTCTGTCAGAACTATTGGTATCCATTTTGCAGTCCCTAAGACAGTGGTTCCAAATCTGGGGGTCAGGAACCCCAAAAGGGTCCCAAGATACATTTGAGGGGTCACAATTTAGACTTGATAGATGAGAAGGGAATATTTCTGTTGCAGAGAATTGCAATTGCAATGAAAACAATACAAAAGAGGATGCTCATGGCAATGAATCTACTTTACATTATATTACATTACATTTAGGCATTTAGCAGACGCTTTTATCCAAAGCGACTTCCAAATAAGAGCTTTACATAAAGTGCATTGAATCATGATGGAAAACAACAAGATGTATCATCAGACTTGTAAGGGCTGGTGATGAATCACAAGTGTTATAAGTAAGTACATCACTGCCAATGGCAGAATCAAAAAGACCATTAAATCTAAGAACAGATTATCTTTGTACATTCTCAAATACAATACATTCAAACTAAAATACAATTCCACTATAATAACGTACAATATGCTATACTTTATACTTTATAGAAACAATGTGTCATTTAAGTCTATTTGGAATTATCTGTCTCTCAACTGATCAAAGCTTTATAGTGAGTTTCAGCTCATTGTTTAGCTGTCCGGCTCACAACTTTACTGTTTTGGGTCACTCTCACTGCTGTAAAAGCGACACAGCAAAACAAAGCAGAACAAAGAACTTTAGGTAAAAAGTTCTAAAAACCTACCATACACTAACTGCTCAGCATCAAGCGGCACACAGACACAGTTAGAAACTAGCTGGTAAACATAGTGGAGCATTTAGCAGCAAAAACGCCAGATATTTCCTCAGCAGAGACCAAAAGATAGCTAAAAAAGAGATTAAATTGGACTTGTAATTATTAGGTGGCCAGAAACACCACTATGAATCATCATTCATCATATCAACTTGAAAAGTGACAATATATCAATGTTGTGTTCCCAACTTAAAAGAAACACTGTAACACACTGTAAGAATCGTAATCATTACATCATCCTAACTTCAAGTTAAGCATGTTGGGTCCTGTCTCATGGCAGAACTACTTCAGGATACATAGAGAATGCCTGTGAAAGAGGTTGTGTGCACATTGTGATCCTCTGTTCCCTTTTTACAGTTTAAGTCATTATGTTACATAAGAAAGACATACCTTAGTGGTAAAAACATTGTGGAATATTAACTTTCCATGATCTTGTGGAACCAAAAACAGATGAATGCTGCAAGCTGCTTTTAAACTGGTCATTTTTCTTGGTATTTATATCAAATATTTTTTCACAACAGGCAGTCACAGCATGTTGATTAAGAAAAAAGACAAATGAAAAGGACAGTGGAGAAGAATTGTTACCAGTTTCTAACTGCGATTAATGGCTTTTATCTCCTTAGAGATCAGAACAATGTTATTTGCACATTTACTTGTATTAGACTCCAGTGGTGATTTATTTGCTTTTATGCCCTCTCTGTTAAGCGAAGAACCAGACCAAGTCCCAGATGTTTTGCATGGACACAGGTGGGCCACGTGCCTCCTGTAAGGAGAGAAAAGAAAGCAACAAGGAATGATCTAAAAGTTTAGATTCCACTATCATGTGTCCAGTCAAATAAAAATCCATGGCTTTTATGTTGAGCTTTTTAAATCATGTTTAAGTCTATCCAAAGGCATGGCTCTGGGGGATTGGCAATCTTGGCCTATCTGTCAATCGGTTGGTCAATCAGTCCACCACTTTGATCCAGAGCTTGGATGAGTTGCTGCGCAATTTGGTACATATATCAATGGTGCCCAGAGGATGAATCGTAATGACTTTGGTGAGCACCTGACTTTCCTTGTTGTGGCACCAGCAGGTCAACATTTTTATTTATCCTGTGAAACATCTCTACATCTACTCGATGGATTGGCAGGACATTTTGTCCAGACATTCAGGGTTCCCAGAGGAATGAAACCCTTGAGGTTGACATTTGTGTTTTTAAGTGAAATGCCAGATGGATTGCTGTGAAACGTGGTACAGATATTAATGCTCAGGATGAATTTGAATAACTTTTTTATTCATCCAATACTTTGGTTTATGACTAAATACCTCGAGATGAATCCCCTGAGCTTCAGCTATACTTTACCATGTTCAAATTTTAGCTTAGCATATTAACATGCTAGCATTTGCTGATTAGCACTAAACATAAACAGTATAACATCATTATATAAGCATTTTCATTGTGAGCATGTTGCCATGCTATTGTTAGAATGTAATTCAAAGTACCACTATCCCTATAGCACTAGCCACATAGTAGTGGTGTAAACACTTGACCTACCAACCTATAAAACAACTCAATAATTTACTCTATAGTCAGAAGTTTCACATGCTTACAAATCTATAATCTTTCACCATCATTGACTGTAGAGTCACAGCTATCACATTGCGTTGGGGAATTCTTGAGGGACTCTATAGTGGATACATTTACACATTGAGAATGCGGATACTTAAATAAAATGGCAGACAATAAACATAGTGCACTAAATAGTAATTATTTCCATGTGGGGATGTCGGCATGTCAGGGTTTATGTGGGTTTGGTAGGAAGAAAGGAAGAGCAACCACATGTTTCGATTCCTAGCCAGACTGCCAGCCAGTCCACCAGTGCCAGACATCCTGCCCAGCTGCAGGAGGGAGAAGAGTACTAGTGTGCCCGCAGGTCCTCAGAAGGACCAGGTTGCCTTGCTGTTGATCCTGGTTTGTGAATGTTGGCTGCAGATTCCCAGATTCCTACACCCTCACCCTCCAGCCCATATTTCACTCCATAGCCAGGTCATAAAATGAGCTTACGGTTAACCACATGGTGGTTTAACAGCAAAACTATCAGTTACGGAGGAAGTAAACAGCTCTGAAGCTGACACCCAGTTGACACATAAAGAGATGCTGTCCAGTCAAAACAGCCTGCAGAGACACACCAACTGCTGAGACATTATGAAAGGATTATTCAGAGGAAAAAACAATCAGTTGTGCATTTCACTGTATGACTCACCTTGCTTGTCGCTTTCAGCAAACCTCACTCCACCACCACCAAAAAGAAGACACATGGATCTTTTGCACACACACAGTCCCCCCCCCCCCCTGTCATAAAATGACACACTCCTTTTCTGACACACTCCTCATCCCCTCCCACTCTCTGACGGTTAACTGTATAAATATCCTACTCTCAGCATTGCCGGGATTCAGAAACTGACCTGCATTGACCAGGGATACTCAGGTGGGAAGAGACCAGCTAAAGAAAAGAGGGAAAAATATAAATCAAGTGGAGAAACTCTCTACTCAACCGACGATAAACAGTTGCATCCCTGCAAATTTCCCCACACCAGAAGATCATAGACTCTGTCTTACCCTGCACAATGTGGCTCCTGATGTCTCTCCTCTGTCTGTCCTGCTTAAGTCTGTCCAGCCAAAGCCAGGCCCAAGACCAAGCCTCCCTCCGCCTCTCCAATGACCACGCCGGGCGTTGCCACTACACCTTCACCGTGGCCAGTCCAGAAGAGTCCAACTGCTCCGGAAGCAGCATGAAACCAGAGATGGATGGAATCTTGTCCCGGCTCAATCTGCTGGAGGCTTTGGTCAGCCGGCTTATAGCAGAAGTGGACAGAGGCACGGAGACTGACGTGCAGGCTAATGGTGAAGAGGGTCTCCAGAAGACTTACTCACAGGTTACAGGGGAAAGAAACCAGCTGCAGCAGGACAAGGAGCGTCTGAACAGGCAGGTCCAGGAGCTGCAGAGGAGACTGGTCGAGCTGACTCAGGAGGCTGATAGCCTCAGGCAGAAACCCTGCCAGCAGTCACACACCTCAGGGGTCACTCCGCGTGAAAACCGACCTGCCAGTGGTACGTACATCAGTGTGTAAAGGGAAAACACACAAATTAAAACCTGAACTCTTTTGATTAAAAGACTTGCATGCCCAAAAGAGCATATTTTAAATTAAAAACATGTTGTGGCACTCAACAAGATTATTATATTCTTATTAGAATATATTAGATTCTTATATTTTCTGCAAGTTTTGCAAGTGATAGCTGCTCATCTGTGTTGATGCTTTTTGGTTTTTTTTGATCAATTTAATTTTGGCTATGAAACGTCTCCTGGGGCAACATGTCAGTTGCTGTTAGAAACTGACTGTCCCAGGCTGAGCAAAGGAATTGGAATTTATGGCAAGGTCTCTTCTTTGATGCCTCATGCATGTTTGTTTATGTGAGTGTGCTCATTTGCAGGATGCAATAGCAGGGTTATAGGGAGAACCTGCTGTGCTTTGAGGTGAATAAATGAGACACTTAGACTTTGATGTTGTCTATGTGTTGAGACTGACTATAGTTTATCTGTAGAGTGCTACTAATATATACAGAAATTGTTGTGTTCTACTCAAAATTCTTTCCCAATCTGTACTTTTGTGTAATATTCTTGCTTTTGCTCACAAATTTCTCCCATACCCTGTCTCTCCCAGACCCTGCATATGATTTCAGGAATACTGCGTACCAGGAGATGAAGGCTGAGGTAACAGAGGTTCCAGCGTCACAACTCATTCCTGAAGGAAATCACATCTTCACAGGTAAAGTGGGAAAATACTGATTTGGAAGCTGTGGAAAGGCTCAAACTGGCCTGGTGGTGGGGTTCAAATAAATGCCTACAAAAGCGTGTGTATGTGTGTAACAAATACCATGGAGTTTAAATCTCTTTTTTTCCCCAAGGCTGTGGAGAGCTACTGTCAGTGAGAGATCCTGTGTTGCACAGAAAGGCTGACAGCATCACAGGTAAGTATGGAGTGTGGCTGCAGGATCCCGAGCCTCAGGGCCCTAATTACACCAACAAGACTGTGTGGCGTATCGACACAGTGGGTAAAGATGTCCGTCAGCTCTTTGCATTTGAAGACATGGATCAGTTCTCCCGAGGCTTCCCTATGAAGGTCCTGGTCCTGCCAGAGCCCATGGAGAGCACAGGGGCAACCATGTACCGCAGCTCGCTCTACTACCAGCGCAGACGCAGCCGTACCCTGATCCGTTATGACCTGGCCTCTGAGAGCCTGGCATCAAGCCTGGACCTACCTCACGCTGGCTTCCACGGCCAGCACCCTTACTCCTGGGGTGGCTACACTGACATCGACCTGGCGGCGGATGAACAGGGCCTATGGGCTATCTACAGCACGAGCAAGGCAAAGGGTGCGATCGTGATTTCGCAGCTGGATCCTGAGAGCCTGGAGGTGAAGAAGACCTGGGAGACCAAAATCAGGAAGAACACAGTGGCCAATGCATTCATGGTATGTGGGCGTCTGTACACGGTGGCCAGCTACGCTGCGCCCAACACCACCATCAACTACATGTATGACACAGCCACCGGCGTGGGGAGGGCTGTTGCTGTACCCTTCAAAAACAAGTACCGTTACAACAGCATGGTTGACTACAACCACGCCCAGAGGAAGCTGTATGCCTGGGACAACTTCCACATGGTCACCTATGACATCAGACTGGGCAGAGCCAGCTAGGGCAGCAGCTAAAGAGCACACAGACAGAGAGAAACTGCTGTTTACAGGACTGTGCAAGAGCAAGTGAATGAGTTAAAACATATAATCACCTGTATTGTACTGAGGTTATTGCAAGGCTTGGTCGTATGTGTGTTTTATCATCATTAAATTCTATTTTTTGTATTACTATTGTAAATAAGATCTATTGTGGCAACGGAATTATATTCACAAATCAGATTAATGTGGCTATGATAGAGCCCCTGTTGACCTCAGTGACCATTAGAAACAGTAATTATGGTTTAAAATTGTGAAATATTGTTGTGATCTGTTTATAAATGTTCATGTTATTTAAGTTCTCAATATAAAATAATCTATAAAATCACACACACATTTTGTGTCATAGTTTGGTTTGCAATTTCATTTGAAAAATATTAAAAATCTTTTTTTACTAATGATGAATAGATATGTTGTTCTACCTGTTATCATCATTGATAGTGAGAACATGAAGTGCACATTAAGAGTATGGATAGCGTACCAAGACACACAGACAACAAGTGTCTAACTCTGGAATCTCTTTACGTTTTCTTACTTACTTTAACTCATGAATGGATTGTTTCATAAAATATGTACATGCAAGTCCTAAAACATACTAGGCTAACTGATACAAATGTTTGGTTAATTTGGAAACTGCAAATAAGTCTTCACAACAATCACAACACTTGTGTACAGTACCAGTCAAAAGTTTGGACACACTTTCCCATTCACTTGAATAGGAAAGAAAGATGATAAAACACACATACGACCAAGCCTTGCAATTCAAGTCCCATTCACTTGAATAGGAAAGTGTGTCCAAACTTTTGACTGGTACTGTACACTCCAATGATAAGTGAAAAAATGTTATGTAATGGTGACTGTACCTACAGATATGTTTAGTGTGTGTAGTATATTCTCCAATTGCAGTGAGATTCCTGTTGTATGCTTGTACATTTATTAAATGTATTAAATATGTATGTTTTTGTTTTGTGTGTATTTTTGAAAGATTCCACAGAACTTAGGTTTATTTAATTTTATTATTAAATACAGTCTCAATTGGCTACATGAGGGCACCAAATATAGCAACTGTATATAACAGTTTCTGCTATATACAAGATACTGAACTGAAAATATGTAAGCCATTGAACAGTCGTGGTCTACCACATACTCTAAGTGACCAACGGTGTTATCGACCTTTGATCCTAAATGTTTTCAGCAAACCATGACCAAGCTGAAGACAATAGTTGTGTGGAGGCACTAAACTTACCTACACATTTAGATGCACTCACAGCCAGCGACATTAAACAAAACATGTGGCACTCTACATGGCTCCAGAAGGTCATCAAATTTAGCACTCATGGATCAGACAAGTGACAATAAAGTTAAGCTTAAGTTAAGTTAAGTTACCAAATTGCTTAAAATGTGTAACAATTTCAACTGGATGTTGTGTTTGTTCGTTGTAGCCTTCGCAGCAACTTTAATGTATCATGCTTTAAACTGCTATAATTACCTAAATCTATTATAGCCCTTTACATTGGTGACCATAATTCAGTGTTCATATAGGGCTAGGCTATCATTTAAAAAATATTCAGATGTTATAAGTTGTACAAATGATGCACCTGTGCTGCCAGAAGGCAGTAACTACAGAGAAAAAAAGTGTGTAACATCTATATAAGTTACAAAACATTCATTGTATGTCTTTTATAAATAAAAAAAAGTTATTGTAAGATAATATCATATACTGTAGTCGATGTCTGGACCATCCAAGGGGCATGTAAGCTAGGCTAGTTAGCTTTTAGCAGGACAAGTTTATCTGCTGTTTTTTGTTTGCTTGTTACAGCTGGAGTTTTAGCTACTGCCTTATATAGTATGGCAGTTTGTAATAACTTATTTCTGGATTCCTGTACTATTGAGGACATCTGTCTTCAGACCACACACACACACACACACACACACACACACACACACACACACATACACATACACCTCTCCTGCATTGTGGCTGACAGATGGATAATATGTAAGGGCTGTGAGCAACTTGTGCCTATGTTCCTTACGCCTTAAGCCTCAGCATAAACACACGTCTAGTCTCTGTGTCCTCTCCCGACACCTTATGAAAGGTGATGACCTTGGTGAAAAACTATTGAACAAGCTTTATCCTTTTATACGCTCCCATGCAATTTGCAATCATATTCTTATTATGCACTGCCCTCTGTGGACAACTGTTTGCATCTGCAATACACACACACACCTACCAGCTGACAAGGACTTCATTCTACTTTAATCATGTGCCAGAGAAAGGACTGATCTGCTCTCTGGTTTCTAAGTTTAAAGGGAAACCCACAAAGAAATCACCATGGATTTGTGTAGTTTAGTTTTGAACAAGATGGTGGTTGGCAGCACAGATTAACAACACTGTAAGAGGAGACGGGGTGTATTATAATGGTCAAAAGACTCAGCAGCAGCAGCTGATGGAAACTTGGGTGAGTCTGAGTTGACTTCCCCCCGCTAGTGTTCACACAAATACAGAAAACCCACTGTGAATTGTTTCAGCTCAAACCACAAAGCCTTCCTGAAACACTGTGCCACCACTCTTACTTTGCCAGGAAGCAGTGTGCCAGTGTCATTTCTATACAGTAGTTTAAACTTTCATTCTCACACACAAACCTATTCATTGTCTCAGTAAAACAGAAGACTACATCTGTAAATGGTACACACTTTACTTTAATTGAATTAAATTCAGTTTTGGTTTCAGCAAGTCCATGCATCATCACCACCATTGTGGAAACAAGCTGAATATGAGTCTTAATGGGATATGCTACCAACCCGCCAGTGACTTCATCCATTTCAATTTCAATCTGCTTTTCATTCTTTACAAAAAATATAGAGAACACAAACAAATACACATAAACAGATACAGATAAACAAAATATAATCATACTAATTTCATTTCATTTTGATATAATATAGTACATAATAAAGTTCACTTTTTATAACAGCAGGGAATTTCTGAATTACACACACTCATGCAACACATTTCCCTACGCATAGGCTGACACACTCACAGTTCGAGCAAACCTAATGTTTCCAATCTGCCATCCAGAGTCCACCATAAGCCCTGTTGAGTCTCTCTCTCAGTTGCAGGAGCAGCAGGTCCTGCAGACAGTCCCAGGTCACCCACAACCTTTCCACTAGACTATATTGGCAGTAACCCATAGCCAAGCCAAAGCCCACATCTGTCACATAGTGTCTGGCAAGCAGCAGCCGGGACAGGCTCACCAGAGTGGCCCAACCCACCACCAGCACCCGCATGGAGGCAGTGTCCACCAGCTGGGCTAGGAGGAAGCGGGCACACATGGCTGCCCGCGTGGCGTGGCCCGAGGGGAAAGAGTAGCGCTCAACGAAGAAGGTGGAGAGGATGTCGGAGCGGTTCTGGGCAGGCCGGCGACGCCTGACCACAGTCTTTACAACTCGCACCAGCAGCAGGTCCAACAACAGAGCTGTGAGGAGAAAACAGAGATACAACATCAGTTTCAGTCTGCATTACAGGCCAGAAACTCACCTATTCAAAACGTAACTCTGCACACTTTCCCTTGTTCAACACTTCCCCTCACAGCTTGGTAATCCATTCAGTGACTTACTTCTTAATTGATCAGTTTTCTATCTCTCTCATTTACTTATCTAGAAGTTTATGTATCGTTTTTTAATAGGACATAATGTATAAATGGTTTATGTGTCTAATGACTGGCTTTACAAATGGTTAATAGTCAGTTACCAATGCTTTTAAGATATTTTATAAGACAATAATAACACGTTTTCTGGAAAATCACCGTGGCAGGTGCCTAGCTACTTTCTGTGTGGTAATAACACAGTTAGAAAGGTTGGAAATCCATCAATAAATGCTCATGAGTATCTAACTTATGAATAAGCCATCAAATCTGCAGTTAAAAATGTTGATAAGTTATTAATAAAGTTTTTTACTGAAAGAGCAAAAGGCACAACCTCTTTTCACAACCTGGCAACCAGATGAATTATAACTTATCTGTACAGCATTAGTACATTTTTGTCAAACATTAATTACATACTTCATTGTAAACATTTACAAAGGGTGTCTTTTTGAAAAGTGCTACCAAACTTTAATTCAGGATTTGTAAGTTATTGTTGAACAAATGTGACTTGTATGTGTCACAAATGTAAATAGTTACAATACCAGACTCACTGGATCAAATTTGATCTAATATCTGCAAGTTCTCTCCTATTAAATTAAATCGAATCAAACCCCTTGACCTCATTCATTTCTCACTTTTTCAAACCCCACTCTTTCCAAAACACAGTGGCATCCTATAGGCTATTATGTGCCAAAAATAGCTCTTGGTATTTCACCACAGTACAGTAGGCCTGCAGTATAACAGGACAGGGCTTAAGCTCATATCTGTCAGTCAACAAATATAACCTAAAGATGGAAATAAAGCATCAGCCATTTCACGTGCACGTCTCTCCGTGGCCGTGGCTGCTATCAGCTGCGGCCCAGAGGAGAAAACTTTCCATGGCTGGGCTGTCACGGTCGCGGACGCACAAACAGCCTGTAGAGCTACTAAAAGATTATTTTTGGTGGACTGATGCGGCTTTGGCCTGGTGATTTGTGCTATTTTAATATCCATTAACATTATTACGTTAGCCACTGGTGACTACATTCACTTTACCCTCACAAGGCTTCACTTTGGAGTTGGCACAAATGTGCGTAAAAACACATCGGCTTTACCCGCCGCTAATGTGGTGATACATATAAAAGTTTCGCATACATTATTGAATAAAGCTTTAAATTAATTCACAATTTGATTGAGGGAATCCAAAGCAATGCTGACCTTTGAATCTCTAACCTTACTGGAGTCCTTCTTAATAACCACAATACCAAACAATCAACACGCATTTACTCACCCAGGGCCAAGTTCAGCATGATCTCCCGCTCCGCCGCGCTCTCTCCCCTGAGCAGAGTGTACACTGTGCCGCTGAGCCACGGGATGACGTGCCCAGAGAACTCCACCAGCCGCACCAGGGGCCGTATGCTGCCCCACGGAGACTCCTCACAGGCGCACACGCCGAGCTGCTTGGACAGCCACAGATCTATCGCCAGCAAAAACCGCAGCGTTATAGTAAATATCGGCTGGCTCAGACTGACGGAAAAGTCCTCAGTTTGCGCTCCAGAGGGAAAGTAAGAACAGCTGGAGCCCCGGCGGCGGGCATGGCACTCTGATGGTACCCGGTTTCCACACACAACTCCACGGCAGCTATTCCGTCTGGACGTCGGTGAGGACATTTTTGTTTGACAGTGTCCACAGTAACCGACCCGCCCTTCTTTATCGACCACTTGTGGCGCGTAAACACTTTAATCCTGCTGCGCTTGGACGCAAAACATCCTGTAAACCGCAGAGTCCGGATGCGGGGGGATAAAATGTCACCAATTCAGAACTGGACTGCTCTGGTCACGTGGCTACAGACTGCTTCCCATCGAAAGGTAATTAAACTATAGTTTAATTTCAAATGTATGGTGTAGTGTAACTTCTCAAACTGCACAGCGTCTATAAATGATTTTATGATGAAATTGCTTAATTATGCGTGATCACAGGCCCACTTTAGCAGTGGAGAAGTTCCTCTGTGCTCCACTTTAATAAAATGTCTACATCCTTGGTAGGAAACCGGGCTGGACGCGTGCGTAAATTGGTCTTTTGGAAAACTTGCGACAGCTGCGCTAATTAGGCGAATCAAAAGGCAGGAGTCTGAGCCTGGTCTGCTACACGCTGCCCCGTGCAGTTCACGGAGGATGCGTATGTAAATGTGGTGTGCGGACGCTTCCGCCTCGTCGTTATCTGTCACCAGAGCTGCTGCTGAACAGACGGACACTCCACGGTCACACTGAATATGCCGGGACTGATGCTCGGAGATGTATTTCCTGATTTCGAGGCAGAGACCACCACGGGCAAAATTAAATTCCACGAATTTCTCGGTGATTCGTAAGTAGGCTTATTGAATATGGTTATTGCAAAGGCATTACACTTATCGAGCACTCAGTTCACGAAAGAGGGAGAACTTAACTCTAGTTCCTGTTACTGCCTTTGGACTTCTGCTTTAGTCCTTTGACTATATGTCATATGCAACATCCAAACACCTATAGTGGAGGTACGTTGGTCTATAAGAGCATTTTTTAAACTCATATAGGCCTACAGTGTGGTGGACAAATGAATCTATTTTAGCAGTTATGAGATCCACAGCTGTTTATGAGATTATAGGGCTTTTGATCAAATGGTGAGATGATCCAAATCCAAAACATCAGTAAGATGACCCGGGCAGAGGTCAAGCCTAAAATCCCTCCACCACGTTGATGATGCACAATCACACCGCTGGCGTCGCGGGGGGAAAACAGTTCCTCCCGTCATCACTTTTTAAACATCCTGTCAGTTTTGCATCAGATGAATCATTGCGTGAGCTTCATCCTATTGTGCAACGATACGCGACAGTATAGTTAACACAAGATTAAGAGGTGTTTGTCGGATGAGAGGAAACCGAATTAGGTTGAGACCTCAGATTGCATTTCCTCATGACAGAAGTACTAACCCTGACGTCCACGCGACACAGACTCTCGAATCTCTCTTTTCATTCAAGATGGGGAATCCTGTTCTCCCACCCCAAAGACTACACCCCTGTGTGCACCACAGAGCTGGGGCGAGCTGCCAGACTGAGCAGTGAGTTCAGTAAACGCAACGTCAAAATGATCGCCCTGTCCATTGACTTCGTGGAGGATCACCATGGGTGGATCAAGGTGCGATAGCTGCAGCATCTGTTTTCTGACTCCACATCAGCACCACACAGAGGCAATATGAATAAAAGTGAGGAGGCGTGAGGCTGTCTGTTTATGACATACATAACGTCACATTTATGACCTCCCAACTGGTAAAGTGGTACAAAATGAGCTGTCTTTATGGTGAACAACCCAGTAAGCATAGCTTTTTGCAGGTCAAAGGAAGTTTACACTAGTACATATTTAAAGTAATTAGGTTACACATAACCCTTGTTTAACATTGGATGAGATGACTGTGGTCAATATATTTCAGTGTATAGCAGCCCTCACTACACATTGGAATTAAGTCATGGAAATGGAGTTGAAACAAAGTTAGCCCAGTGGTAACCACCTGCAAATGTCAAACTTAGTGGGAAAGCAGGCACCCAGAACCTACTGAATGTGAAATATCACAATCTTCCAGGAGACATAAAACCTTACTAGACAAACTCTACTTGATTATTTCACAATCCAGAAAACACAGTTTCAGTGGAAGCTTAAGATAAGATGTTTAAGAAGTTTAATTATGAAAACAGTTTGAATGTATTCAGACTAGAAAGGGTCACACTTGTGGGTGTTCTTAAAATTTCATTTTAGGAGCAATCGTATAGCTAAATCTTTTTTTCTTTCCATTTTGTTTTAATCTATATATATTTTTAATTGTACCTCTACTGTCTGTGCTGCACTACACGTGACTCCTTCCACTTGTTTTGTTTTAATCATAAATATCACTTAATAACACAATATACACAACATAACATGTAGATGTTTAAGACAACAGAGCTCCCTCGGTGTAGCATTTGATTCAAATAACTAAGGGCTTGTGTCTCTGTACTAACCAGGACATCCTGGCTTACAACTGTGAGGAGTCTGACTGCTACTCGCTGCCCTTTCCCATCATAGCGGACAGTAAACGGGAGCTGGCAGTGGCCCTAGGCATGCTGGACCCTGATGAAAAGGACAAAGATGGCATGCCGCTCACTGCACGCTGTGTATGAGTCTTCACAATCCCCACGCAATCTTTTGATTTTATAGGCAGCATTCAAACGTAAAGTGTGTGTGTGCAGAGTTTGACACTGGAAGGATGTTTTAACATTCATCTGCTGAAAGTGGAAGGTTTCAATTCTGGATTTTTAAAGGAGGAGTAGATGTAATTTCAAAGATTTTAACAAGATAATTGAACTTTTTATGTGATAAGAACATATCAGATGCACTTTATTTAAAGTAGAGCACATTTATACATGTTAAAACATGTCTGTGGGGTGATCTTTAATATCTAATTATATCTAATGTGCACTCTTATCTCATGCCTGCTGTAAGAGTAGATATTGACCATTTTGGGCTCCATCTCCTTGTCTCTGTTGGAGTGTAGGTGTTTATCATTGGCCCTGACAAAAGGCTGAAACTCTCGCTCCTCTACCCGGCCACCACAGGACGCAACTTTGATGAGATTTTGCGAGTGGTGGACTCGCTCCAGATCACAGCAGGGAAACGAGTGGCCACACCTGCCGACTGGAAGGTATGTCACACCTTTCAAAGTGACCTCACTTGGCACCAGTCGTTTCAGCAGCTGACCACAGAGATCACAGGAACAGGAACTGACCTGCTGCTGCCATGTAAAATAACCTGGTTTCCTTTTCCTCCAGCCTGGAGACTGTGTGATGGTCCCTCCCAGCCTGTCTGAGGAGGAGGCTGCCACTCTGTTCCCAGATGGTGTCTACACCAAAGACCTGCCCTCTGGAAAGAAGTACCTGCGCTACACACCCCAGCCATAAGCACGGGCGGAGACAGCCCTGATGTTCAACACTTGCTTACAGTTTGTCACACAGGCTGTACCTTAATCCAGCAGCCCTCAATCCTGGACCTTGGGACCTTGAGTAATGCTCGTTTATGTCCCTACCAGGTAGACAAACAAGTCGGCAGGCATCTCAGTTGTGAATCAGTCCCTGACAAAAATGGATGGAATGAAAACCAGGGCCTTAAAGAATATGTAGAACTTTTCTAATTTAGACATTTTTACAGTATGGAGTACTTTGCTAAAGGAGATTGTTTTTGGAAAGGTAGGTGTTGAGATGGGAACATATTTGTAATATTTAAAGATGTAGCAAGAAAGCAAAGAGTGTATTACAGTATGGCACAATGTTTCTTTATATATAATTATACTGTCTGGGTTGAAATATTTTGGATGACTGACTTTGATTTTTGATTTTGGTCCAGTGCAAGAGGAAGTGGTTGATTGTGCCATTTACAATAAAGATTCTTCTATTGTCATGACTGGTTGCTCATTTCATCTGACAGGTTTACCTCAATAAACAGTTTAATAGTTACACATTTTGTAAATTGTTATACATAAAAATACATAACCGATTACTATGACTTTGCATTCATTGTGCCAGGCCGAACTGATTAGTTCCACCAAAGGTTTTTAGGATTTATTGTCTCTATACTCTAATAGATGAGTATTGATTCAACCTGTGTGGGACAGTAAAAGCACTAAGGTGGCTCATTCTCTTCCATAACCTTCAGACTAAAGAGTGGTGGTTTAGAAAACAGTGAACTACCGCAACAAAAACACCTCGTCATGGCTTGTGTGGACTTCAATGTTCAGAAACACCTGCATGTGTTTGTCAGCTCTGGCCAGCCTCGCTCTCCCTGTCCCCCTCTATCACAAGTCAGTTCTGTTTGAAGGCGGCTGTTAACTCAGCTGTGTAGGATTTGGAGTTCCCCACCTCTCACGGGTTTGACGGCATCAGCGAAGAGATTATCAACTTTGATATGTGGGAGCTGCTGGCAACAGGCTCCTCTCTGTGACCAGGACAGTGGAGGCGCTACAAACAGGAAATGGAAGGATAAGATTGAATACAGTCAAGAGAGATCAAAGGATAAGGTGTTTAAAAATGAATGAATTGAAGGGCACTAAATTCTAAATATCAAAACACAGTGACAGTGCAGTGATAGTAAAAGGCATGGCCATAGTTCAATCATTTATTAGGAATACATTGGAAGGTGTAAGCACTTTGATGGTATTGGACTTTGAATGGAGCAAGTCAATCACTGTATTTCTGTTGACATCCTCCTCTTCATTTTGCGTCGAACTGCTGCAGCAAAGAAAGACAGCAATGGAAAGCTCCGACAGCTTGTCCCCATAGAGGTCTTCTGTCATCTGCCAGGTCGTGTGAAATCCTGCAAGTCTAAACTCTGCCACCAGTCGTATATTCAGAAGCAACTAAACCCCCTTACAGATATTCAACCTCAGAGAGCTGTTAATCTTCACGTTATTGAGAAATTTAAAAATACAATCTGGACCATTAACAATATCAGTAAAAGCAGCAAGGTTAAGACGTCTGTTCTTGTTTCCAGTGTGTGGATTTGTCATCACTATTACATCAGAGAGTCGGCTCCAGCTCGCCATCCTCCCACCAGCAGTGTCATCTCTGGTTCATGAGGGCCTGGTACTCCCTCTGGTGGGCGAACAGTCGCAGGAACACTTTGTGCTTTCTCTCATAGAAGCTGGAAAAAAAGAAAATAATTACATCTCAAATATCATGCATAGACCTGTATGTTTCAGATGTCATTGTAATGAGGCAGCCAGACTTCTCACATCATGATTTGACCTTTCACCAGAAGAAAAAAAGTTAATCTTTATCTAAATGGGTAATTTTGCCCATTTACTTAAAATATATATATTGTTGATATGTTGTATATATATGTTGATGTATTCATATTGGTTTGAGCACCATATATATATTTGATCCATTTATGTTACTATCCCGCAGACCAACCATTTACTTTCACCCAAATCTTTTTTTAAATCTCTTGGTCTCACCTCTGGAGTTCACGGTCAGGCTGAACAACTTTCCCCACTTTAGCCATTTTCTTCATTGCCTCCTAAAACATAAATTGCAAAGACAAATATCACTCAATAAATTATATTATGCACATTTCACATGACGGTTTCAGGCCAGCCGTGACCCAGTTACAGTATTAACACAAGCCAACTGTGAAGGTTTTGGTGCGGCTGGGTTTATGACTAATGCGGTGCAGGGCCTCTCTGCTGCCTAACCCTGCAAGATCCAGCCAGTTGACTGAGTGCAGCTCAGAGGATCAGACACAACAACTGCCTGCTGTAGCTGAAAATGGGTTGACAGGTGCAGCCTAGTCCAAACAATAACGCCTTATTTTTAGTGTATCTGGCTTAAAGGCTCGCCATTCTCTTGCGCTACGAGCTCTGGTACTCAGACGCCAAGGGATGAGAGCAAAACATTAATCATCGTTTTATACCTTAAACACATTGTGCACAAATCTTCTCTGTGACTCAGGAAAGCAGAGCCATGCACTATGCACTATGTATTTTGGTTCCACCCAGCAGATGGAGGCATTGAGCCAGTGATCATAAGATCTGTGCTGTGTGCATTAGGCTTGGCATTTAATGTTTCTGAAGTTAGTTTTCTTGAACTACAAAATAAGAAGATTAGACTGCAAATTGCTGAATACTTTAGCTAAATAAACATGTTTTTAAAAAAGGAGCACGCCACAGAGTTTAACCATAAAGTTCAAGTTTACTTGCAGTAGAAGATGACTCTTCATAAGAAGTGCTACTCAGCCAGTGGAAACTATTGTGCAATGTCTTCAGTGATTTTGCAAGGGGATGTCTTAAGTAAAAAAATGTGTTTTATATCAAATTAGGCTTGCTTTACAATCTGAAGGTGTGTGGTTTGAAAGAAGGGAGCTTTTACATTTAGAAGGCAGGGGCCATCTCATTAAAGATGCTGTTGGGTGAATGTACTGATGATATATTGCCTTTTAGAGTAGTGAATGACTGTTTCTCCTATCTGAGGATTAAATTGACCGAGAAACCAAAACATCTTATCAGATTTAACTTCACAGAATCAGTAGAAAAACTCAGAGCAAATATCGAGTCCTGGAGGACACTGGCCTTATCCATGATTGGACGGCTACATGTAGTCAAAATGGTAAGTCCACTCAGTTTCTAGATCTTTTTCAAAATCTGCCCATATACTTAAGTGCAAGCTCAATTCTATCGTACTGCTCTTTAAATGGCGTTACAAATCATACAGAATACCCAAGGCTCACCTACACAAACGCCTTAAAAAGGGTGGTCTTTTCCAATTCAGAAACACTACTAGTGGCGACTCCAGGGCTCATATCTACTGGAGATGCGGAGGCGCAGAGACAGAAAAGAACCCTTTGTGGCTACATACAGCTAGAAGCCTCTGTTGTTAAAGATGCTTCACTTCATTCTGGTATACCTTGGAACAAAAGATATGCCAAAATTACTCAATCAAGCCAGACGAAAGCAAAACCTAACCACATCTTCCCGTCAGTGTCACATGAATGCGACAAGTGTGACTCTGCTGAAGGATCACTAGCACATCTTTTCTGGTTTCGCCCTACAGTACCAGTCAAAAGTTTGCTGACACTTTCTCAGTCAAGTGAATGGGAAAGTGTGTCCAAACTTTTGACTGGTACTGTACGTTAAACAACTTTTGGACTGCCATTTCTGAGTGGCTCTCAAAAGCGTATTTCATTCAGCTCAACTACGACCTGGCCATCTTTGGATGCTCTGCAGAGACGTTGATTTGAGAGAATATGGGGACCTTTTCTTGGCACAGTGTCATATTACCCTGCATTTATCCAGATGTTACTATTGTGACAATAATTTAAGAAAAGTAATCTTAAAAAATAAATATTTATGTAATCTTATGAACTGTCTGGTAGCCTTTTGGTTCTGTTCTGTCTGTAAATAAAGGATAAAAGAATTGCTATCCAGGTGGCAAATATATGATCCAGTGTTTTTGAACCTGGAGATGGTAAATCAGGGTCTCTCAGCCTCTGCTGCTTCAATATAGCACACAATTTTTTAATCTGTCTCTCACAGTTTCCCCATTTTTATGGAAGTAGTTTCCTGCACACATTTTCTGTTTAACTCCAAAATCTTTTAAATTATAAACAAATACAAACATTTTATGTTTTGGGAAAACAAGCTGTTTTAAGGCAACATGCGCACATCAGTGCATTCAGAACATATAATGCCTCCTCTCTCATGCAATTAACAGCATGACGATAACGATTAATACAATTGTTCCCACATGCAATAGCAAATGTTCCTGGAGCAAACTACAACATGTACACAAAGAGACCGTTTTGACTACCTACATATTTTTGAGGATCTGTGTGATTTTGTAAAACAAATATAAAGCATTTTGTCATTTTTCACATTGAATCAACAGCAGTGGCCCACGTTGGACAATAGTTGCACTCACATGTGAAGATTTGAAAAGCTCTTAAGAACATGCGTTTGAAAGCACACAGCAATGCTCCCAATTATCAGGGCCAATTTTAACACCCCCAAAAAAGTCCCAAAAGCCTTTTCTGCCTACGACCCTGTGAACTTTAAGACCTTAGTTTACACTCTGTGTGTGTCACTCCACCTGTATAGTGCTGTAGTCCTGTGATGCACATGCACCCAGGACTGCTGCTCCTATTAACACAGCCTCCATCTGGTCAGGCAACACCACAGGCAATCCTTATAATATGGGGTAATAAAAAAAGAATAATATTTAAAAAAGTGGAACTGGCTAAAGCCTCCATGGGAGATAATATATAACAAAGGTTTCCACAACAATGTGTATGATTTAGTAGAACTTTTATGTTAACATTATTTAATAATTTTGGGTGAAATGTCTGTTTATCTACATTCTAGCTAAGTGAGTATTGTATACCTGTAGCGTTGGCGTGAATCTGTACAAACAGGGTATTTTTGCTCAACCCGCCACATAAGAAAAGTGTTCTGATGTCATGTCCTGCTTCTTTCATGGCCTCCAGAATATGAAGAGTACCAAGCTGAAACCAGACACAAGGAAAGTCAGGTTACAACTAAACAAATACAACCTTCCTTCGTATTTTACTCACAAACTTTGGAAGAAAATAAAAATACAGTAGACTCACAGCGAGGGCTTGTATAGTGGCCAAATAAAGTAGGGCCAAGTCATCCAAGGTTTGGGAGAGTGACAGTCCGATCACCTGCAAAACAGTAATGAGTCATCCATGCAAAAATGTCTTAGCGCTGAATAATAAGAGTCACCAGAGGGGCGCTTTCACCAATAAAAGGGTTGGTGAAAGCAAAGCTGTCATTGAGGGTATGTTATCTTAAATCATGAGTGATTCAGTGGAAACAATATGCACTAGGTCTCTGCTCCCGGGCTCCCAACCTCCTGGAACTACAGATACGGCCTGGAAACAATAACGAGCTTACTGAACGCAGAACTCATTTCAGTGTCAAGTTTATTCTTTGCACAAAAATCATGACACTTTTGTGAAATTCTTAGCAGTGAATGTAAAACTATAGCAGCCTATTTCTGCCAATGTGATAAAAAAAAAAAAAGATTCTGTAAGTCATTATAATGTATGTATGTTCTTGAAATAACGACAAGTATCACATTATAATCACTCAATAATTCTTTAATATCTCAAAATACTGAATTATAATAAATTAACTATATATAGTGATATGATATAGTAATGAAAGCCGATATCTGTAAACCCCAAAACATCGGTGATCTTTTGTTATGCAATAAGAACTGACCCTGGGCCTGAAAAAAATGTTTTTTGAAATTAACCGCTTTAATTAGCTATTAGCTAAGTATATTATGACTTTATTTTGTTTAAATGAATAGTTACATTTTTTGATAAATACAATTATTCAGTTTACTTCCAAGATTTAGCTTAGCTTAGCGAGAGGAGGCAGTGGAAAACAGCTAACCTGACTCTGTCCAAAATGTATAAATTCTCCTATGCTCACTATTTAATAATTGATCTTATTTGTTTCATCTGCACACACACTAACATTTTTTAAACGACAAGTTTTACTTTTAGGGGACAGTGGTATAGCTATGCTGTTTCCCTCTGAGTCTTTATGCTAAGCTACACCAGTCGTTTCCCATCTCCAACTCTGCACAGATATGAGTATCCAATCAATCTTCTCATCTAACTAAAATAAAAACATTATTTCTATCCTTTACTTATTATTATTGTTTATTTATCAAAAGGATAAGATATAACTATATTGGACCCCTTAAGCATATTTAAATTATATGAGGGTCTGCAACAGCCACACTACCTCTGTAGGTTAGTGTGGTAAATAAAACCCATGTTTTGATCAATAATATTTCATGTCGTTAATCATGTGTCTCCTTGACTCATGTTGACTCACCATGCCCTTCAAGGTTGGGTCAGCGAGGGGCGACCTGTTCCCATGGAAGTCTGGCCACACATGCAGACTGGAGCCTAGCCGGTCAATAGCCGAACCCGAGTTAGCCATTAAACTCAGGTGGCTGTTCAGGTAGCTGTAGATGTTCTCGCCAGTAAAGGGAAATCTGGGAAAAAAATAACAGTAAGCCAATGAGAACCCAGTCTGATGAAATAACATCAAAGATGTTGGTATATGGAAACTATACAATAACATGTTCCAGTAAGCGAGCATGAACAATAAACCATTTTTGTTTAATTCTAAGTAAACGTTAAGAAAATCTAACAATTAAATAATACATTGCTTTATTTGACTTCCAGAATACACAACCTTACTGAGCTTCTAATCTTCCCAAAGCTTACTGAACATTGTTATATATACACACATGTCAACTGAACAGGGATGACATCTGTGCTCAAACGTTTTTGGGAAGTGAGGCACTAAATGCATCAGCTGACCTCTGCCGAGCCTGGTCCTGAAGCTGGGTGTAGGCGGCGTGGCCCTTCACCATTCGGTCGATCTGAGGGCAGGAGAGAGCGACAGTGTAACAGAAAGGACACAGCTGATGACATACAGGCTTGTGTAGCTGCAACTGCTTATTGTTTGCACCAGTGATTAATTCAATTAATTATTATTGGTTAAAAATGTTATCTACAAAATGTCAAAAATATTTTATGAATTCCCTTGTAAAGTTACTGGAGCTTAAAGAAATTCTGTCAAACAGCTTCATTTGTCAAACCAACAGTAAAAACCCCAAAAGGTATTCAGTTTACAAGGATGTGAAACTGAGAAAAAAATCTGATCATATCAGTACATTTGCCAGAAACCAGAAAATTATTTGGTGTTTTTACTAAATAAACTACTGAAGTAACTGTGATAGGTGATAGCTAGAGTATACTTAAACACATCAGATTTCGTTTACCCCAACAAAACAAAGGCCTCACGTTTCATAATACATTTTCTAAAGAAAAGACCTTAAACACCTTGCCTTGATTGTTCCCAATCCATGAGTATTATAGTGATAGCCAGGGTGCATTTACTTGGATTACCACTTGGATTATACACATTTAGTCTGTCCTTGCATGCAAAATGTTTTGTGTTACTGTGCAGCCTAAAGTGGGTCAGTAAAATCCTGCATAAAGCTTGACAGTGGACCGACCAGCCTTCCTGTAGCACTCTGTCCTCCCTCGTTGAGCCACATGCCAGGCACCATGGCAGACAGGCAGGGCCCCCACACTCCTGGCACAAACAGAGGCTGCTCGCTGATCTGATGCACAGAAAGGTGAAAAAAATGTATGTTTTAGTTAGCACTGTTAATCACGCTAACAATGGTGTCACATCTACAAAAAGACAGCTTTGGGATTAAGCTAACAAATACTTAACATGATTTAAATAGCGATGGAAACCACTGCGGTTTCAATTTCAGAACAATTTGCTTCACTGCTCACAGTTTGTGCCTGTGCAGACAGGATACCTTTTGTCTACATGCAATCAAAATTCACAGAAAATATGATAATGTAAATACAACAGAAGAGAGGGAAAACAATGTTGGTGGGTCTATCATCAGCATGAATGGGAAAGCTGATTTATCAGACTACTTTTAATTAATAGATATACGCATACCTGCGTATTAACCTAGCTAAGTTTAACATGTCCTCAGAGTTATGAACTCTGTTAACACACCAGAGGCTGTCCCTTTATGATTAATTATAGGAGGCTGTGTGTTAGTCACAACATTCTCAGAAAAAAGCTTATCATTGAGTTCACACCATATCCACGTTTTTAAAATAGCACGTAAGCATAGCGTTTGCTAAACATAAGTTCCACTGAACAACAGGAAACGTAAACCACTCACTGCCATGTGACAGGTTGATGTCCCACAGATCATCGCCATGCGTGAGGTAATTGGCAGGTCCTCACAGGGCAAGTGAAACCCTTTTACATCTGCACCTATCACACCTGGGAGGAGCACAACTACACATTTTAAAATCATATTTATTTAACATCAGTTTCTTTCTTTTTTTTGCACAGAGGAAAAAAAAATATATTTTTTTGGTGTTACCCAACACAAAGTTTACAAAAGTCCTGTTAGAGTCCTGTCAAGGACTAATCTCAATGATTTGCAGTTCTAAAGCTTTAACTCCTTTTGATGTGGTTTGCTAACCTTCACATGGGATTCAGCAGTGACACTAACTGCTGCAATAATGTTTGCCAAGCTGGTTTGAGTTTAAGGTGGAGGGTTCATCCCTGCGTGGGTGCAGGGGGTGTACATCACTGTGACCCACATGACAACTAAAAGTGAAGCGTGTTTTAACCTCTGACTGATGCAACAATGTGTGATGTGCAGAGGTCACAGCCAGAGGTCAGAGGGCGGAGTTCATGAACAGTTTATCTCCAGGAACAAAACCAGATGGTTAGGATTTCTGAAACAAAGAAAAGTCTACTGCTGCCCTGCCTGAAGCTGACAGTGCTCACAGATACAGTACACAGCAGCATTAATTAGTTACTTTTCAGACATCCATTTGTTGCCTGTTAAGCTGAGGGAGCTGGGGGAGTTTTGGTGGGCTAGCAGTTTAAAATACATATCAGTTACCTTCAATTCCAGTCAGGGATCTTAATCATATATCAGCCCCCTCTTGTATCACGAATACTCATTTCTCATTACTCATCACTAGTCATTTACCTTGAGGCCCTTTGCTTTTCTCTGGTTCAACTTTGTGAACAAGATAGTGAAAACAGTTGGCTGGAGTTCAATGAGCTTCATATTTACATTCCTCTGAAACTGAAATCTGGTGTTTGATGAGCCCCTGACCTTCTCCAGCACCACAGTTATGTTAAACTTAATATTTCTGCACATGAAAAATCTAAATTTAACTGGAACATTGTCATGAATATTTTTTTATAGTTTTTTATTTATGTTCCCTAGTGGACAAGCATATTCATTTTTGACACTGCAGGAGCTTCACACACCCACCCTAGACCAAAATGTCAACTTTAGACATTTACATTAAATCTTCTACCGCCCTTCTCCCTGTGGTGTCCTAATGATGACACATTTCACTTTATGCTTATAAAAGTTTATATTTAAAAGAAATGTTACATCACAAAGACATGTGGAACCTGTTAAGTTACCTACAGGGTACATAAAGGTTTTTAAGAGTAAGATTCAAGCACTTTTAAGGTACCTAAACCAAAAATATCAAGACTCTCGAAGCCTTTATCATTGCATCTATCATATAAACATCATATAAATGCCAGAAGGCAAACAAATATGACGACAGGATCGTTTCACTTTTGCTTTACTTGAATGATTGTGTAGATGATGAAACACCAGATTACTGTTGAAAATCAAGCACTTTTTAAGTCTATTCAAATTCAAGCATATTCCTAACCTTGAAGACATAATGGTTAAAATAAAGCATGTCTTTGTATGAACCCTGTACCTAATGCACCTTTGAAAAAGAAGTTATATATTTGGCAGAATACACAGGTTTAGGATGTAATACCAAGGCCTCCAGCATGAGCATCAATGAGAGAAGCACCAACTGCAGTTCCTGGGTCCAAACCCAAATCTGCTGCTGCCTCCTGGGTGAGGCCGTCTCCCAACGGGCTCCCTGGAGGACACGTCACACTGCCTGGGTGGCAGAAAACAGCACAGATTAAATAATAGATTTAGTATTTGAAGGGAGTAGAAAACAACATTTCTGTGAAGCTTCCAAGCAATATCTTTACAATACACAATGAATTAGAGGCTTTGTTCGTGTCTTTAACCTATTTTGCAACAGTCGTTTCCCAGGAGATCCTCCAGGCCAATGCTAGTCCAAAAACTGGCATCCCATCCTTCTGGAGGGCAATACGTCCATTTACACACCAGAGTACATAAAGACCTGTGACACATTGCAGAATTGTACTGTAACATGTCATTAAAGTACAGCATGGGGTCACATTATCAGTATCTGGTGAATGCCACAGTATCAAAAAACAGCTTGTCCAAGATAAAAGACACATTTCTTGGAATTACCCCCGCTGCAGAGGACAGCCCTATTCTTTCTTTTAAACAGACATTTGATATGAGGATAATGTATCACACAGTCACAATGACCATTATGCAACAAAGCTCACCGTGTCAAAGAGCCTGTTGCCTTCCAAGACAGGAAGTCTGGAAGGTCAAAAAAGTGAGCAGCTTTGTTCCAGCAGCTTTCTTTGAGATTCTGACAAAAAGAAAAGAGAAAGGTGCGCTAATGAACCCTCGATCAGCAAGCAATAATAGCACGTGCACATACTGACAGACTTTAACGACAGACTTTTTCTTGCGTCCCAAGAAAAATACTTCTAAAACAACACCTGGCTCATGCTGACCAGCCAATACAGAGAGCGACAATAAGACATCGGTGGCCTTGTGGTGATCTTGCTCACCTCTCACCTCTTTGAGCCAGAGCAGCTTAGGGGGTTGCATCTCTGGTGACATGACCCCTCCCACCCCGCTCAGGACCCTGTGGCCCGTGTTTGTTATACGAGCGGCCTGCTCTTCAGCACGATGGTCCATCCACATCACCACGTTCCTTTGTCTGTCACCTGGGAAAGCCAAGAGAGGAAGGAGGACGTTTTCCTGAAGGTAAAATGTGTACAAAAGATGCCAAATTGCTAATACTGCATGGGCTGAATGACCCTGATGTAATGCTAAGATGAAGTTGTTTTATTAGGAATCTGTCATATCTGGGCAGCATATTATCAGCCATTTAACCGGAGTATCTGGCTCCTGACCTGTGTCCACTTTGTTTAACTGATAAAAACATGAAGCCCCACCTGCTCTGTAACTGACCCTGACCTTGGACCTCGCTGTGGAAGGGAATTTTACTTTCAGGGATCAATAAAGTGTCCTTTTACATTAGACTAAAACAACGTGTCCAAGCAAAACTGAAAAGGTATAGAAATGTGTATAAACGCTAAAGCAAAAAGTATGAGTGACGTGGACGAGGTACAAAGGACAGGCTGTGGGGCAAAGAAATGTTCCACTTACCATCCTGACTGACTGGCACAGGCTGAAAGCTTTGGTCCAAAACCACTAGAGAGCAAGTGGCATCAAAGCCGATCCCCCGTACCTGACTCCTGTCCACACTTTGGGTAACTCTCTGGAACAGATATTAAAATTCTCGACTAAGCGTGCTTGTGTCCCCGGCAGTACCTTTGCTGTTGCCAGGGAGAACATGAAAGAGATGAGATGTAGCGTAATTCATTTGAAAATACAAAGTATGGTTTGTTAAATAAATAAAAAGCATAAAAATCCGAATGACAAACTCCAAATGGGATAACGAACTGGGTTGATGCTGATCAGTATATTTACTGACTGCAACCACTCGCACGCTAACTGTACAGTACACACTTTCAACCAACCTGATGCAGTTGTAACACCTTAAAGCCATGTATTGCCATTGAGAGTTAGTAAGTTAGCAGATAAGTTGAGGTAGTTAAAAGTAATGGAGAAATGATTGAAAGGGTAATAAAAAGCTTAAATAGTTAGATGTAGAAGTAATGGATAAACAGTTGGAAAACGAGCTAAAGGTAATGGATAAGCAGTTTAAATATCTTCTAAAGGTAATGGATAAGCAGTTTAAATATCTTCTAAAAGTAATGGATAAGCAGTTGTAATATTTGCTCAAAGTAATGGATAAGCAGTTTACATATTAGCTTACAGTAATAATAACTGATGTTGGAATGTAAACTTGACCAAACAAACCATAACAGTGAGAATTCAACTGTAAGAAAAAGAACAACGTAACAATATTCACTTTTATGTTGTGTTGTGTTACTTAACATACACTTTAATCTGAAATGAACACATTTGGAACATGACGAGTGGGGTCTGTGGAGGGGTAGTTTATCTGATGGGATTAGGTGGCCACTGCTCTGAGGTCACCCTACCTTGACGACTGTGCAGCATTTCTCCCAGATCTCAGAGGAGGACTGGACATAGTGGTCGGACTGGGGCTCCCAGATGCTGATGGACTCCTCTGCGGTGCTCTTCAGCAGGCCCACCCTGGTCACCAGCGCAGCCCTCACGCTGGCAGTGCCCACGTCCACGCCAACATAGTAGAGCTCCTCCATGAGGAGACGAGCTGAATGTGGAGAGGGAGCAGAGGGTCCAGGGGTGACTATTAACCAGGTTACACTGTCAATGTCAACATTTTACAGACCGTTTCGAAATAGGTGGGAGTAAACAAAGCTATAAACGCATGTTAATCGCACATTTGCTTTTAATAAATGGGTTTTTTTTCTATTTCTTGGGGCATCAGACGGTGAAACTGTCCTAAACTGAACATGGTTTAATGCTGAAGTGCAGCAACGGGAAAGATAGAGATCTCCCACCAATGATTTGCACAGAATTACATGTGAACTACACATTACAGATATTACCAAACAACGAGGACATTTGTATATCAGCCAGAACAACACCTGCGAACTTACCAGCAGATCAAATGTTTATTTCAGCGCAGAAAACATCACTTTTGAGTTATTGATTTCAGCGTACTTTGAGCTGGAAACGGTGGCTGCGACGGAACGCGAAAGCGGCCAAAAAGGACAAAGTCGACTTTTTCTGATGAGCCGTATAAGATCCAAAGCGAAGCCTGGTAAGCACCATGGCTGAGTTACTGTAGATTTCTCTCCATCTTTACCTCGTTGTCATCTTATCTTTGTAGAGTCCACGTTTTAGACCACCAGGCCATGGGAAAATCACTGCAACACTGTGTAATGTTAATGACATGTACATCGTGGATGTTGCCCTGCATCGTTGATCTAGTCCAATGTGACTTGTCTTGTAGTGGGCCCCTGTGTGAAAATCTAGTTTTAAGTGCTTCATCATTTTAGTTTATATTATTCACTCATGATACATATTATAAATAAAGACGAGTTTATTTATTTTACTACAAACTGACAGCGGGCAATTGGTATCATCCCAGCATGGAAATGCTGGGTAAGTACTAACTCAGCTTATTAATACAGACAAGCCCCATGGGTTATGTCCAAGCAACCTTCTAAGTTTGTCCCTGGTAATATTTATATTCCCAGGAACATGTTTAGATAGATTTTCTTAGAATATATATCCTGAACTGAACAGTTTTTATGACTACAAAATTCCTCAACAAACGGCAAGACTTTCTTTGAGCAAATACCTAAAGCCACCATATATACTGGACTGATCAGGAACCTGGATGTGACAAGTGAGCCTCACCACCACTACTTACTAAATATTGCATAATGCCCCATGTCAGCACAATAGAAGCTTAATGAAGATATTAAAACTAGTTTTCTACAAGACAAGGACTCAGGATTAACCAACAATGCAAAGCTATTGTCTTTTCAGTTAATACTCACAAACAAATCTGCAGTTAGTCAAATTACTATAAACCAAACACACTGTGAACCTACCTGGGGCTTTTGGGCCCCCTGATGGTCTGAGGCCCCTGGGCAAGATTTTATAACATTTAGGACACCACCATGTCTGTTATTATTATTTCAATTATTCAGTCAACAGTCAACTTGGCATAGCAGGGAAAGCACAGGTGCAACTAATAACATTAACAATGGCTCTGTTCCATTGAAGGGTTATAGCAAGTCATGCCATTAAGCCACCATGCACAACGCAAGGGCTCCAGAACTGGTCAAACTAAATGGTATTTAATGGTATTAATGGTAATATTATTAAATACACCTGTGCTTTTCCTGCTATGACATGTCAATCATCTGTGAAAA
This sequence comes from Nannoperca australis, assembly GCA_036023655.1. Classification (NCBI taxonomy): domain Eukaryota; kingdom Metazoa; phylum Chordata; class Actinopteri; order Centrarchiformes; family Percichthyidae; genus Nannoperca; species Nannoperca australis. The sequence continues at coordinate 28,486 of JAVQJD010040692.1, forward strand.
AGGTCTTAGCTACATGGGTACAGATAGTGTACATGAATTACTGAGCTGAATTAATAGGGACATAACTTACTGTACTAGATCATGTGTTACAGTGTAGTGTTAGGGCTGCAAAATGGGCTTTGTTGCAAAAAGGCAGAAACAAAACCATTTTACATGCCAAACTTTGTACTCTGCGTCCCGCCTTGTCTCTTTACTCTATTGTGTCCTTTTCTTAGAGGAGATCAACAGCAGTCAAAGGAAGTGGCGCCGGCTGTGATCAGCGTGTTTGGAACAGGAATGATCAGCAGAGATGGAATACAGAGAAAAACCAAGCAGCAGGACAGGAAGAAACAGATGGTCTTCAACAAACACTGCATGGACAGTGTTTGAAATCTCATCTGTCTCTCTTACTGCTCGGTGTGTGTGTGTGTCTTTGTGTGTTCCTTTGCTCCATGCCTGAAGGCAATCAAAACTTTGCTCTGTTGATACATCAACACATGCATATATAGTCTTTCTCTGTGTTTTGCTCTCGTATAAGGGAGATTGTGTTCATGGACCCTGGACTGTCCCACCTGTGTACAACAAAAGCAGGCCTGTGGGGAGGCAGGCCAGAGCAGCTCCTGATTAGAAAACTGCTTGCTGTGGAAACAGCTGGCCCGGTCAGGGAGCAGGAAAGCGCTGTTATCTATAAGCAACTATGTCAGGCCAGCAGAGGGGAAAAGCTGACAGAGAAACAGGAAGCATGGCCGGGGTACAGCGGTAGTTCATAGGAAAATACTCCTGGGTGGAGCTTAATGCAGGTGTACAGAAAGAGACAAAGTGTGTCAAGTGGCTCCAAAAGTTATTGTTACATTGGAGGCTGCTCTGTTATATTAGAAGAGAAGAGAAAGGAAAAACTAAGAAAGAAAGAAAAAGCTGAGGCCTTGTTTGTCCTGTGATATTAGGCACAAATGCTTCTAAGGCATTCCAGCGCTGGATTTCCACTTCAGGGTGTCAAATACTTCCAAATGGGTGTTGCACGGCCGTGTTGTGAGGACAACATGTCATCTCGAGAGTGTTGACCTCAAGCAGCTCTGGTTCTTCCAGGCTGTCTGGGGCTGTTAACTTATTTATAGTTGGCTTGAGGAGAACATGTTGAATAATACAATGATGGAGGCCAGACAGACCGGACTGCAGCTGTAGAGAGCCCTGAGTCATCAGCGCAGCTTTCACATTTACTTTATTTATTAAAGATATGACCAGTTTAAGATTCTGGACTATACTGTGAGCTGATTGGTTGATTACGATCAACTAGAAGGTTTAATAGCATACACACAATATACAAATGACGAATGAAGAATGAACGTGATGTGTACCAGCTACTACGGCATGTTATAAAAGGTCAGATAAATACAATATGACAATATTACTATGAAACGCATACAGAAAAGTGCATGATTGTTACTATGTTGTTACAAATTACAAGCATAGAAATATTAAAATATTGGGTGTTAGCTATTTACATTTTGATATCAGATTTTACCAATTGATTGGAATCTGTAAAATAATATACATTAAGGACATAAGACATCTATGTCGGTAGTTATTTAGATTCAGTTTATTGTTTAGCCCTATATGTCAATAAGAATTAATTGTACTTCCCAAAAAATACAGTTTACAATTTGACTAATGTATAGGTCGTGTTTGGTGGTTGTCCATATGTTAATCTATTTCCATACCCACTCATTGTGCCTGTACATAATGGCTGTACTTTGTGTTTACTTGCTTTTCTTTGTGTAGCTTTGTTGTCGATATTTCTTCCTGTGCTGTGTGGAAGTACGCTGAGAGCTTCTGAAAACCGCAGTCATACTTGGCTAAAAATGTTGTGATCATTTCAGTTCCTGGTATCTAGTGATCTGTGAACATTGTATTAAAATACGTTCCGTATCACAAACATCTTATTGAAAGGATGTTGATTTGCTGTCGTGTTAATCAAGGCTAAACTCTACACACCATCTGGAGCAGCCCTCACTACAGGATGGGTAACTAATAATTGAGCGGGTAACTAAATATTCAAAAGCACTACGTAATCCCAGGGTACATTGCTTCACTCGGAGCATTACCTAATCCCATAAACCATCGCGGGGGGGCGGAGATATGGCTTGTTGTCAGAGCAACCTGCATGTCATTAGACATACCCCGCCCAGCAAATCATCTCAAGCCAATCAGAGGTCGTAGAAATGACATCATTGTTATTTTCAGTAGAGCTGCAGCTTAGAGGTGGATAAAGTTCGTCTACACGTTGGAAGTGATAGAAAGTATTATCGCTATTCGGGCTCTCTTTCTAGATTTTGGAGAAGGAGAACAAATCAAAGTGGAAACTTCAGGTGTGAGAACACCGAGGCTCGGCGGCGAGAGGACTACGTTTGTCGTTAATGATCTCGCGGCTCACGAGAGAAAAGTTTTCTCAGGACGCGAAGTTGTCAAGTGAGTTGAACTTCAACAATAGGCCGACTCTATCACAAGACAGCTGAGCGACAGGGAGTCACAGGACATATGTAACCAGTCGATCTTGAGCTTTTAAAAAAAATATAATATTATTCCTCCCTCAAGGTGATACAAACTTTATGTCCAGAAAAATGGAAGCGACATTTTACGACGAAGCCGTGACTGCCTCCAACTCTCAGCATGACGGGGCGACAGTGTATGGGTTCAACCCCAAAACCCTCAAACAGACCATGACTCTAAACCTAAACGACCCGAAAAACTTCAAACCCCAGCTGAGCTCCAAGGCCCTGGACATCCTGACGTCCCCTGATGTCGGGTTGCTGAAGCTGGCCTCGCCTGAGCTGGAGAGATTAATCATCCAGTCCTGCAGCGGACTGACGACTCCCACCCCGACCCAGTTCGTCTGTCCCAAGAACATCACCGACGAGCAGGAGGGGTTCGCTGAAGGGTTCGTGAGGGCTCTGGCTGAGCTCCACTACCACCAGCAGACGCCCGCGCAGACCGCCGCGACCAACAGCATGGTGTCCGGCTCTGCTGCGTCTGAGGGCGGCGGGATTCCCTACAGCTGCACGGTGCGCACCGACCCGCCGGAGTACACCAACTTGGGCACTTTTAGCCGGGTCGTGGGCTCTGCGTCCGCGCCGGCCGGCGAGAGGCACCCACCTATGAGCTACCCAGCCGCCCCACCGCCGTCCCACGACCACATGGACCACCAGCGGCTACACGCGCTCAAAGAGGAGCCGCAGACGGTGCCCGAGATTTCCGGCGACACCCCGCCGCTCTCCCCCATCAACATGGAGAAACAGGAGCGCATCAAGGCGGAGAGGAAGCGCATGAGGAACAGGGTGGCCGCGTCCAAATGCCGGAAAAGGAAGCTGGAGAGGATCTCCCGGCTGGAGGACAGGGTCAAAAACCTGAAGAACCAAAACACGGAGCTGGTTTCCTCTGCCAACGTCCTCCGGGACGAGCTGGCTCTGCTCAAGCAAAAGGTCATGGATCACGTTAACAGCGGCTGCCAGCTCATTTTGACACAGCAACTCCAAGCTTTCTAGACTGCCACGGGAAAAGAACCAAGGGACATTTCTTGGGGACCAAATGCAGCTTAAAGCGGCCTGTTCAGCCTTTGCGGGGGAGTCCGCAGACAAAGAGGAACGGTTAGAGACTGACAAGACTTGTAATTAGGCAGTGTGATGAAATATTACAGATCAGAGGTCACCAAACTTATTGCACACACAGCTCAGAGGGAGCGTTTGCTCCAAACACCCCTCTGATGTTACTTGTACATATTTCTGGCAATTATGTTTTTTTTTTTTTTTTTATTCAAAACCACAACATATGTATATTCAGTCAAGCCAAGGTAGCATGGCAAGTGTCCATACCTGAAGCTAATTTTCAATTGACCAGGTCCCTTTGCAGTCTTGCGTCCTGCGTCCCGACAGACAGCTGGAGCCTGTGTGGGATCACATTTCAAAATGGACAAACACAATGTGAACGAGGCCTTGCCTGGCACATCTCTCACTATGTCAAGTAGCAATTTATGCATATAGACTTGAGTCAAGCACTGAGTATCCCACCAGCGACTATACAGTATATGTACAGAGTAGCCTAACACTAACAACAAAAAATGTTTCACACCTTTACGGAGGAATCTTCTAGGTGTGTGTGTAGCGTTTACTGACAAAAACTGCCTTACTTTCTTAACCCTTATCTTCATACAAGTTTGTGATAAAGGTGTAACTAATGTTAGACCTGAAATAACACTTTGTAATAATATTTGTACGCTGTATTTGGAGCACTTCGGAACTGTACATATGTCAAAATAAAATGTTGGACACGCGTGATGCGAGTGCTTTTGTGCCTGAATTATTCACAATTGAATGCAGCCTACGTTACACGCAGTGTTTGTCATCGAAGGAACTGAGACGGACGGGATATTGAGTCACCAGTGCAGTGTGGCGCTTGTAATGGCTGGTGAATCTACGCGGTCTCCCATTGGACAGCGAGGTGTCGGAAGTGATCCAAATATGGCAAGAGGTCCTTCACGCGCACTGGGACGGGCGTGCGCGTGTGTGAATCACCGTCCTCCCACCACAGCTGGTGACTCCCAGAAGAAACCTATGAGTCGTAAGCGGATCTGTTTACACGCTGCGGGTGTGCGTTGAGGTACAACATAAATATTTTTCGATGGAAGGTATATTCTCAACCTATCAGTGAGAAAAAAATAAAAAGATTTTTTTTTATTTTCTTTTAAGTCTGGTATAAATTACAAACAAGCTTTGTGTAGAAAAAGAAATGGACAAATGTATACAACCCGAACAGGATGCCGCACACAAACATTGAGAACATATATTCAAGTGCATATAGACAAAAAAAAAAAAATTCCTCTTAACCTATACACACAGCGTGGACCACCAACACTGACGGATACTCCCTGGCCTTAAACCAGACACCAGTGCGTTTTAGGAATACTAAAGAGACAATTTCAAGGTATGTTCATGAGGGGCACGATGACACAGGAAGCAGCTGTCCAGCAGATCTTAAAGACCCTACACACCCACAGTAAACCCACACAGCTGTTTGCACTTATTGCTTGATTAGACCTCTTCTCTGGGTCCCGTACAGACAGCATTTGACTGATATTTCTTTTGCACCTGTTAAGTCAGGACAATTTCCATCTTTATCATTCTTACTGGTGTGTCGAGATTGATCCGACCTCACAGTGTTGCCCCACCCCACCCCACTTCAACCTGAGATGAGGTCTAATCGGCCAGATGAAGTGAACAACACCTGTGTGTAAAGCTCAGGGCCCTTTAAGACTCTTTAATGTTTTCAATCTTTCCTACATGTTGTGACCCGGCCATGTACACAACGCTACACGATTAGATTAGAGTGTTCTGTATTCTTAGGAACAGTTGTGCATATCTGACATCATGGACAAGCTTCTTACCCACACACACCTGAAGATTAACACTGCAACCTGGCCGGTAACCTTATGCTTGTAGCTGCTGGTATATATCCTAAACACTTTCAATAATTCACCACCAAATTAGATTCTCACTATATAACACAAGTTCCACATGATGGTTGGTCGACTGCCACAATAGCTGGTGGAACAGACAAAAATAAAGCAGCTACAGCGCTAATTTGCCAGCTATTGGCTGGAGCTGACCCACTCTGTATCCATTGGCCAACTGTTTTGTTTAATCTTGTTCCACTCCTGCGTTATCTTTTTGTGCAAAGGGGATGTAATTTTCTAGGTATTATAAAAAGGTATTGAGTTGTTTAGTCTTTTTTGACACAGTGTTCCATCCATCCATTTCCATGTGGGAATTATATTTGCGTTTTGGTTCTAGACGAGGTCCCCAGTTTCTACGTGGCCCCGTGTCTGCGGTTCTCAGCTGACGAGTACGCCCTCTTTCGCAGCGAGGCGCTGCCGGTGTACGTGGTCCTGCTCTAGTTCTTCATGGCTGGGGTGCCAGAGTCGCAACAGGATGCGCTCCATGTTCAGGGCATACATGGTGTGGGAGGGCATCACACCATGGTGAACCTACATCAGACAAATGATTCAGAAAGTTATGTAAACATATAAACCTCTGATGGGTAAGTGAGGGCAGGACAGAAGTATACATGTGAACAAATTCGGCATAAGTAGCAAACAGAGGTCCAGGCACAGTTCACTAATACGACCAATTACAACATTTTAAAATATCAGACAACAAACCAGCAATAAAGTACTAGTTCATCACTTATAAATATAGTTATTAAAGCTCATTGACTTCTGCACACTAGCAAACACTCATTGATTATGAATGATATATTGGGTAGAAATGTCTATATATGAAGGTTGTGTTTTCAGGAAAAGGTCTCTAGATTTAGTTATTGAATTGTAGACTAGGGTTGCACCCAACAATTATTTTCTTGATTAATCATGTATTCCATAAATTGTCACAAAATTAATTGTGAAAAATGCCTGTTACAATTTCCTAAAGCTCTAGTTGATCTCTTCATGTAGCTTCATTTGATCCAACCAACACGCCACTCAAGTGATGAATGTGCTGTTAGTTACGATTCAGGGTTTGTACAGCCTTTTAAAGAGTCAAATTCAAGCACTTTTAAAGGTATAAAAACCAAAATGTCCAGCCTCTTTAAGCCGGTTACTATAAATGCCAGCAGAAAACAAACAAATATAACGATTTCAAATGTACATTTTAATTTTTTTTTATGTTATCAATTTGATACGTTTAATTTTGGTTGTTTTAAATGTGCTACATTTGTTGAAGGTTCATATCACGAGCACGTTACTCCTACCTGTAAAGCCTCCAGGAGATCAAACATGCTGATTGGAGGGAGCGGGGCAGGGAGCGTTTCGCCTGAACAAGCCAATAAGTGAACAGCCTGCTGCTCGGCCTCATCAGGTGACACTTGAGAAGGTGGGCCAGCAGGGAGAGAAGCACTTGAAGGGGGACTGAAAGAAAGAAGCAAAAAATGACTGAAAAGACTTTCAGAGCAGCAAGAGGATTTATGCCTACATTAACTTCATTCTCTAAAATAAATCCTGAATGTTTATCAGCTAGTACAGTTGTCCCTACCACTCAGTAACACTGTGGTAAGCAGCAAGGCTGTTCTTCAGATAAGGCTGCGGCGTGACATCACTGCCAAAGGCATATGGGAAATGACCATCTCGTAACCGATATGCCTTCCTCCGGGTGATTACAGCAGTCAGGACGTCTTTCAAGTGGTGCTGAAAAAAATCAGAGCACCAAGTCAGGCTTTTCTCAATCTCCTGGGTAAACACACAGTGGTTAGTCATACTACTAGTACTACTACTACTAATAAATCTTCCATTCATTTCAAGCCTCTGCATGGATGTTAAAACAGAGAATGGCAGTGAAAAGTTTACTTCCAAAATTAAACCACCATTTTCTCATTTGTTTCTTGAGGGCAGAATCAAATACACTTCTTTATGAATTAAAAGAACAAAACACTTTCAGATGTTTAAATCTATCATCTGCTTAAGCACAATACATTGCCTTGTTTGTGCATAGTGCAAAATTGTATGAGAGAGAGAGATCAACTCTGATCTGAAATCTGCATACTTGCTTCAATGTTTGTCTGTGTGATGATATTTTCTTCTTTTGTTTTTTTAAACATCTATATTTTTGCCAGAACATAAAAAACAACAATTGGGGTCACCCCGCAGTTTTGTTGGAGATACAAAGTCAGGTATTGGCGTTCTTGTCAATTTCACTGCACTTTTATGCTTTTTATTAGATAATTTATGTCATATTAGGTACAGATTTTTTTTGAACAGTTTTTTTGACAGTTTTTAAAAGAACTGTGGACCCACTCAACTGCTACACACACCTTTATATAGCCATGTGCATGTACATGGCTTTATGTGTGTGTAGCAGCTCAGCCTTCAAAACCTCTATATACAAAACTGTGTACACACAATTACTCCTGCACTGATAGAGGGTATCATATGCCGTACATATTGTAAAGATTGTAAATTTGTAATTTTGGGCTGTATAAATAAAATTAACTTGACGTCATGCTGTTGGTGGATAGTTGCTACAAACCTCAACAGCATAGATCATGGTGCTGACGGCATCGTCTGTGATGTTATCCAGGCCCAGCTCGAAGGCCGTCACCATCATGCGGGCCTCCAGCTGGCCTCGCGTGGGCAGCAGCAGAGTGTGGGCGCTGAGACGCAGCTCCTCCTCTTCACCTCCCACCTCCCGTGGACTGAAAGGCTGGGCGGCGCTCAGAGGGTTCTGAGGCTGGAAACGATGCTGCAGGCGCAACAGAGACATACAAACATCCAAATGATACAGTCAATTGTTCCAGCACCTGGTTAATGAATAAACATGCCATTATTTAGGCAATTAGTGTACTTGATCATTTCAACATTTGTCAGAGCAGCTGATAAATTGGACATACTCTGCAGGGATGAATACGAGTAAGTACTTACATCAAATTTCTGTCTTGAGGAACATTTCTTCTTCCCTTTTGGTTTTCCAGGCTTTGAAGCAGAGCCACCTTGCCACTGTAATGGCCCTGCGCCCTCTGGAGGACAGCAAAGGAACACAACACAAGATGCATGAAGTGGAACAAAATGGAGATGCCACCTAAAAGAACATTTCCCTTTAGTTAAATATTTCCAATTTCCAATATGAATTGCCTCTAACTGGCTCTAGAGAAACAAACCACCAACAATGTGCTTATGTGCAGTGGGTGGGCATTGAAAGTCTTTGATCAAGGGCCATCTCACATTTTGTCCTTTGTCACATAAACACTTTCATCACTAAATCAATTAGAAACTATTACAAAATTACACTTTGTAACAAATGTAACAAATAAAGCTACTAACGTTTGAAAAACACACAGCTTTAACAAACATACACACAAGCTTAGCAGTTTAAACAAAAAAGAAAATGGCCTATTTAACCAATCTTACCTGGTGTGGAGACGATGATCTGGCAGCGAGTGAGAATGGCCAGGAGAAAATCATTGTGAACATGGACTGCAGAGGCAAAACGAAAGAAATACAAATTAACAAACACTGTATAAATACAAACAATGTAAAGCATTATACTCTTGATTAAGTTACTAACCGTTTTCCTGTGCCAACAGACGACGTGCCTCAACGTCAAACTCCTCCTTGCTGATCTTTTGTTTGAACCATAGCTTCAGGTTTGCCCAGTAACTGCAAACAGAAAATATCAATACAGGACAAACCTCACTCCAAGAGATGCATTTACAACATTGCTTTCATTTCATAAACAACCCCATGTTGGACATAACGTAGCCTTCTCACCTAAGTATGTGTTCAGACTAAGAGCATCAACAGCTTCAAATTAGTACCTAATTAAATGAATGAAACTTTTCGCCTTTTTTCTCTTTTCACTTACCTCTAACTCAAGCTAGCTACACATTTTTAATTTTTAAGCGGTACTTATACAAACCTACAAAAACGTGAAAATAGATGTGGTCGATGGAATTCAACACGTATACTTAACGTTATATTTCACGTTTGTTGTGTTTTATTAACTTCCTCCTGAGAGCACATAATAAATACTTAATAACTGCAAAAGGATTGTCTCATTCATAACTATTGCTAAGGAAAGATGCTGCAAACATTAGCAAGTCCTAGCAAGCCGATAATTGGCGCATAGCTAGCGCATGGCAAAATAACTCAGCGTTTCAGCGGCAAATAGAGAAATGGGAAACAAACACCATAAACAGAGAACACACACAAACAACGTGGTTTTACTTACTGCTTGACATTATCGCCAATTGCATCAGTTAAATTTTTCTTTGCAATCTCAAGCTCGCTAGCATGAGCTGCCATGGCGTTCATAAAGTCCTACACGGACGTCATCATCCGGCGACACCAAGTAATGGTTCAAATTTTTTTCCTAATATCTTTATTTTAGCAAGTAAGGTTTTATTGACAGGATGAAAAATATGACCTGACAATCATAGCAAGTAACGTTATTGTTAACTTTACTTAACAATAATTAATTATTACGTATTTAATTAAAAAAATATATATAAATGCAATTATAGATAATCGCTGTACAAGTCAAATGGCTTTCAGAAAATGTTTATTTCAATAACATTTTCATATAAACGTACAACACATAGATAATAAGTCCTTGTCATGTCAACAAACATGCATTTTAATTTCAGTTGGACTGTCTATCTTGACTACTTGTTCCTCTTTTCTTTGTCCACATCAGAGCACATTTGTTTGTGAGAGTGAAATGCTTATAAAGGGTGTAAGTACACGTGTTTTTCGTTTATACCAAACCACTCAACCTAAGTATTAGGTGCTTGTTTTACCTGTCTTGTCATATACCATGGTATTTGTAGGTAGTAAAACCACTCCACCACTAGATGGTAGCCTATCCTAGTGTGCCTATATAACTTAAATTCACAGTCCACTTACATCTTGGTGTAGAAGAGCTGAGTAAAAAGAGGAATTAGACCACTGCATTTGACTTTTATCAAGTATCAACACATAACAATAGCAAAGGTGTATTTTAACAAAAAAAAAGTAGTGCAGTAGGCTATCAAGTTACTTTTGAAAGCACAAAGCAAGGGCATATCCGTCTTTTGCAAGCTACACAGCATGTGTTTTCAATGCAGAATGGCCTGTTTTGTTGCTCATTGAGCATGTTTAGTTGATGTGAGCTGTGATGGCATCCAGTTGGTAGCCACGACGTTGCATTACTGCCACCTTCTGGTGACCCATTGCTCTGCAATGTATTATGCTGCAAGTACACAAATCACCTTTTCTCCACATTGATTAAGTTAATATATGGTGCAAAAGCGAGAGCGCGCAGAACTTTTCATTTGTGAACGAAAAACAGCATTTGAGACTCGTAGGGCAGATTCAAGCAGTTGTAGCTATTGATTTGTGATTGTGATAGAACGATATCCAATATATATATTTGTGAGAACATTTTCTACAGGTGTGCAACTCACATTGTATAGATCTGCAAAGTTTGTTCATGGCTTCCCATTATTTATACAGGTGTGAATGTGTGCATCATATCCACTGCACCATGTGAGCGTATGATTTTCTTAAATTGTGTCTCATAGTGTAGAATTTATGCAATGAAGAATTTGAGATGGTGTAACTGCTGTGTTGTGTTTGTGGGAGATTCTACAGGTTTGTTACTTTGTAAAGCATTTTTCTCCATGACTACAAATTCCACTGTCACAGATGCTCAGTTGTTTCGCTCCAATAATACCTTCATACCATGGGCTCACTGGAGCCTGGGCGGATGTGTACAAAGTATGGCTGTATGGTCAATGTGTAAGTCTGATCAATGCTAGAAATGTCACCAGAGAAAACATTTTGCAACAAAGAAAGCATAAATCTAAAAGTTTAATTTATCTCCCCTTCCCAGCTTTGAGCATGTATTATTACTGGTGATTTTTAATGCTCTTCCAACTTTTTACTGCTCAGCAAAGTTGATGTAAAGATTTTTTTTTTGTCTACTAACTCCTGAAATACTACTTTTAATGATCTGAACCTCCCTCCAACACAACACACTGTCCCATTTAAAAGTCTCTCACATCTGCAGCTACTTTAGAATGCAGCAGCTAAAATGTGAACAACTGCTAAATGAAAATATCAGTTCAATTAAGAACTGGTGGAAAATGTACTAATCACATTTAAAGCCCATCCAAGGTTTGCAGGACCCACGAAGCAGAGCTTTAAATTTATTTGACTATTCCTTCATGTGGGCTCAATTTAGCTTGAGACATCAAGTCAGGAATATATTTCCAACAAATACCTTACATTCTTTCATTTATGTAAAATCTCCCTCTTTTTGTGTCATTTTGTGCTATAATTCCAAACAGTTCTTTTTACTGAACCTGATTTTTTAAATGTATTTATCTTCAAGCCAATCAATTAAATTGATACTACATATTACTTTATTTGTTGTTGTTTTTTAGTAATGTAGAATTTGTTTTTATTTATTGTAGCAGCTAAAGGAAAAGACGAGAATTGGTGCTAGTGCTGTTTTGTTTAATTCATCACTGGACTGGGCGTTAAAAGAAATCTGTGGTTCCTCCTGTTGCAGTTTGTGGCTCGTTGGCCGTGTTGAGCAGGTTTAGGTTGGGAGGCCTTTTTGTTTTTCACTGTTTTAACTATGGTGTGAAAACACTTGAGTAGTTGGGGCGATCGCTCCTTTAGCTCCGTCTCCCCAGACGGTCATGAAACCTTAAACAGACCTCCGTGACTCACGCCATTCAACACAGAAAGTGAAATTGTAAATCCAGAATGCATAGCATACAGTTAACTGTAGACTATTAGTATATCCTCCAGTTTAGACACTAATGCTGACTCCACAGTGTCTTGAGGCCATGCTTCTTTACAAAGTAGATCTATCTGATTAGGGGTTTCAAGGTTTTAGTCTAGAATAAACACGCTATTCAGGCCAACCACACAAACAATGAAAACCATCTGAATCTTTTGTCACTAATAGATGTAACTCAAGGAGCACACTTTTCATAGCTCAAATGTTCTTTTGATTGTCATCTCTGGGTTGCCATGGGTGCTTAGATAGACATCTTTCTGTCATTCTCATTAAAATAAATCTCATTTTCATAATTTCAGCACTCACTTGTGTGCTTCACAGCTAAATGAGATATCAGTCTGCTGTATGTTTTAGGCTAATAAGGGAGAGTGGAAACTGCAGCTGTCTGCAGTTCAATGAGCCTTCCCAGAGCCCTCCAAATGATCATCCATCTTAAACAAGTGTCTGTTAAGCTTTAAATCAAAAGGGCACTTAGGAACGAAGCTAGTTATGGAGTTGTTTAACTGTCCCAGTAAGGGCAAAAATTAGTCATGGGGCTTATTTTCAAAGAAAACAGCTCCACATCCTGCCTGTTGATTTGCTGGTTGACAGTAACTGAACCTTTGAGGGCTAATGAGTCACTCTCACAGACATTCCCCCAACAGCAGATGTCTTTCAGAAAACATCAGTACAGCCAGCCTCTTCCAGAAATCTTCCGAGCCTGGTGCCATTTTGGTGGTGAAATTCATAGACAGCGAAGCTTCACTTAGTAACAAAGAGGGCTTTCACCTCTGAAACCTAGGGCAGTTCTCAGAGGACCACACTGCAGCAGTGCTCAGCCATCCCCAGTCTGTTGGCCAGGTATTCGAGGTGGTGAAGGCCTGAGTGTGGTCCGCTGGCCAGAGCCAAGGATGTCACCTTCTCTGTTCCAACGTCTGCGCAGGACTTTGGTTTTTGTGGGCTAATCATGCATTTCCATACCCCCACAAGGGTATTTAAAATGTGAGGGTTCAGTGTGTGGTGGGCAGAGTTATTGGAAGACTTCAGTTACAGCCCATGTGGTGATGGAGCATCCCACACTGGCAGTCTGTGGGGTTGTTAGGCTGGACGTTTCAGAGGAAAACTTGTGACAGGAAGGTGGCCATGTCACAAAACAGTGTTGGGTTTAAAGAACAAGTGTGCTCAGACTGCTAGCTGTTCAATGAAAGTCTTGACAGAGACTGTCCGAGCCTGTGCTTGACCTTTTCATTGTGGGTTGATGGGGCACATTCTCATATACTGTCCAAAGAAAAAAATCCACCAACCATTACCTCTAAAGCTCACTAATTAATAGGTTATATCTCATTTGTTTAATCCGTACATAAACCAAACTGACAATCACAAATAACAGACAGTGAAAAACAGTCAAATAGTTTAGGTTGTGAGCCACATCAGAATGGATGACTTGCCCTTACCCAGTCATCCACAGAAATGTGTTACCACTTGAAACGAGATGTCTCTGCAATGTATTCATCTGTCTCTTCATGACTTTTTCATGCCAACACAAAGCACACACAGCCACTAAACACAATAGTTCTTCATAAGTTCAGTTGGGGAAACATTTGGCACTTCCTTCATTAGACTTACAGTATCTGTTGGAATCCATTAAAAACATTTCATCTGCAGCCTCATGCCCACATTATAAGTTTGGAATGTGCATGTAATCTTAGCAAAGACTAAAAACTAACAAGTCATGCATTAATTGGTTAACAGTATAAATCAGCATATGGGACATGAAAGGAGTTGCTTTGAATCCAAAGGAAGAAGAATGTCCCCTGATGTGACCCTAAATGTTCTCCATTTATTGACTGTTAGTTGTGTAACATTGTTCTGCCAAGTATTGTGAGTCATTGGTTTCAGCTTTTATTGCAGTTTAATTTTAACATTATAATGACGTTTTTATTAGACGCTGTTTTTTTTACATGTTGTCCAGCTGGGTTTGACTGGTATCCTGGCTTTGTGTTTTGTTGCTTTATAAAAGTTTGTTAAAGAGATGGGTGTGAGGACCATTGTGGTCAATAAGAAAAAAACTGCTCAATATGAGAGTCTATTTTAGGTTAGGAGACCAAAGACTGTTGAATGCAGTGCTGTTGTTCAAAGAAGACCCACCACTTCAAACCCCCCCCCCCAACCATCTCCCTTCTCCTCAAGGATGGTTTCCCCAAAAGGATGCCGCTTTCCTTCCATACCGGTGATTACAGACCGCAGGCAAGCGTGACTTTGTCAATGAAAGATATTTTTACAAAAACATACAGTTCAAGCACTTTTGTACGGAAAGAATGTAAATTTCTCAGTATTTTAAAGGAAGGGGTCGGGGGGTGGGGGGGATAACTTGGAAATTTGGACCGATTCCATCTCAGTTCATCCCCTGCCCTCCCTCCTCCCTCCTCTCTTTTTCTTTCTCCATCCTGTCTGGCTTTCAGCAATGTGTTTCTCGTTGTCTGTAACTCTCAACGCTTGGTCTGCATATTTTTTGTGCTCGAAAACCACTCAAAACAGAATGTAATTCCTTCTTTTTTTTCTCTCTCTCAACAATGCTTGTTTTTCCCAGACTCATATTGAAATTTAATCAACAGCCAAATTACAAAAACATACAACAACAATTTCAATACGTGCAAGCACACTTTGAGAAGGATTGTCATATATACAGTGGAGGATATTAGTTCTATTTTCTGTAGGATCATTTACTGTTCCCTTAGGACACCTGGCCCTGTGCACTGTTATGATAAGTTAATTGTACACATAAATTATCGTTTCTGCACTTAGACAAAGTAGTTTAACATACAGTATAAAGGTCATTTTAAGTGTAGGGAGAAAAAATATAATCAGTACTGTTTTTGTGTAATCAAATGTATCAAAAACATGTATTTAAAACACCTTCCTTTCTCCAACTACTCATGGCATTGGTCTTTTCATATCTGGAAGTGGAAACAGGGTTTATATAAATCTAAAGAGGTACTAACAAAATGTATTTTCCAGCTCCCAGCAACTATAGCACAAGTCAAAAACCTTGTATGTATGTTTCCCCCACATGTTTATCTTGGCGAGGTAGGAAGAACTGCATTTAGATCTTGTGATGCTAAAGTCCATAAATGAAATTAATACCAGTGAAGTTCTGTTAGGATGTGGCGCCTTCTCTCCATGGGGTGACCTAATAATGAGGAAAACACTGCGGTCTCTTAATCAGATAGACAGCTTACATTATTTAGCTGCACCATTTTGGCAGTTATTCTTAATTTCCCTTCACCATCATATGTATTTGTAGTTGTGTGGCTTACTATAAATAGTAATGTCCCCTAAATCCCTCTGTGTGCATCTATTAGGATATAAAGAGAACAAGATTCACGCAGAGTCTATGTTTGTTATGGGCGGCAGTTCAAGCCAATACTGATGGTTGGTAATCTTCTTTGGTCTAGTCTTTTATTCTACGATCAACCAGTTACTGATAACATATATAGTCACAATTTAGAATGAGGTTCAAGTTTGCCCTGGCCTCCATAGCTGCCCCTGTACCAGCCTGGCTTTCAGTATCTCCTCAGTCTATGGGCCTGATCATCATGCGAACAGACTTCATAGAGTAGAAGCCTCCGCCATAGTCGGCCCAGAAGATCCCATCTTGGAATTTGCTGCGGTAGACGCCTCCGGTGTACCAGACACCATTAAGATTAGCTTGGCCGCACGCGTTGTACCACCAGCCTCCTTTATGGAAATGGGCACAGTTACCTGTTGTGGTGAAACAGGAAGGGTGATGATTAGCTCACAGCGATCAACAGAAAAGTGGCAGAGGCAATGTCGCGCAATGTGATCACTTCCAGTAGGTCATCACCACTATCTATTTTCAATGGGATGCAAGGAAATTGATAATAAAACATTGGGATTCCACTTCAATTGGTCTTCACAGAAGGTTCTATCTGCAATCCACCAGTTTGAGAAAATCCTATTTCAAGAATGGGTTATATTCTTTTATTAGACTACCTTGAGGGTGCCTGATTGTGACCAACAAAATAGGAATTCACTGTGTGTAAACTTTAAAGCTTACTATCAGGTAGAACCCTTTAATTTCAATGTAACAATATTAAAAGAGAGGCTTTAAATTTCAATAAAATATCATGATGCACTTAAAATGGATACATTAAACATCACGTCACACAAAGGGACCCCATGTTTATCTACCTGAGAAGGCATCCTTGTCTCTATCCAGGGTTGTGAACTGTTTGCCATTGTGACTGCTCAGGGAGTCTCCGGCATTGCCCATGTAGATGCCCAGGCGCAGGCGGAAACCCTCGCTCTCAGGCTCTAGATGGAAGCTGTTGTACTGAGCGTAGACCTTCTTGCCCATCCAGTCCTCAAGCTCCACTAGGAGCTTGTAGTCCCCCTGCCTCCCCAGGTTGTAGATGCCTTCCAGACCGAGCCAGTATTCCCCATCTATGTTCCCAAAGCCACTCTGAGTAAAATGAAGATTAAAAGGAAGGTTACAGAAAGATCACATAAAATAATGAGCACTGTTTTTTTTGTGTGGTAGCTGAAGGAGTTTAGAAACATGAGAACTGTTTAGGAGCATAAAACCTCCTGTGGGATTGTAACAGAACAAACATTTTCTTTTTGATGAAGTTCATGGTTCAGTAATTAAGATAAACTATGAAACTTCAAAGATAAAAGAACTGTGGCAAAAGACTGCCACCCTATCTTTGAAATTCCTAAGAAAGACATGTAGAATTTTTGCAGGAAAAATAAGTATCCATCTTCAGAATGCTGGCTCATTGCTCAAACGCAACATCTCTTGGATCACAGCTAATGCTAAAACTGGTCTGGGCGCAATCTACATCTGGCCATGTGCCTTCAGAACACTTCACTTGGTAGAGAGGTTGAGGTTTGTGATTGTGGATTAGCCGGGTGAGCCAGCAGATGATGAATGATGTAGGGTTTCAATACGGGGCCTCCTCTCTGGTGCTGTGTGTGTGTGCATGTGGTGGCTTTGTGGGAGAGCGCAGAGGCAAATCAATGTTGAAGAGAGCAATTTTGCTTCTAGTTACACATGCACAAACCTGGCCGGGCTGAATGGAACACTGGATCGCCAAGGCTGCCAGCAGTGATATACTCCATCTCATTCTCACAGAGCTTTGATGAGAGGGTCTATATGGTGTGGTGTAGTAAGCCAACCAGCCATCCATCCAGGAAGGCACCATAGTAGTAGCGGTTTTGGAAAGGAATGCCTGCAGATTGAGCTGTGGAACATACCTTCCTAGTGGGCCATCTAATGTTTCAGAATGGGAATCTCAAACCAAATGACCTCGGACGAATAGTGCTGCTGACAGGGCGTTCTATTTTACAGTAAGTGAAAACACAAGGATTCTGGCCCAGGAAATTGTCCAAAAGACCCCAGATGGTTCCTCTAGATGGGTCATATAACGGCACCTCTGTTGTCTCTGAATGAGCCAAATATTCTGGTTGGCTCAGGAGAGGAGAGGGAAAAATAAAACTGACAGAGCAGGGGAATTGTCATCACCTTGTAGTTATCCCAGTTCCTGAAGAAGTTAATGGATCCATCTCTCCTGCTCTGAATAACTGTCCAGCCCCCGTTGTCTATGTCCTGTTCACACCAGACCTGCACTGGCCTCTCTGCTTCGTCTGGTTTGATCAGGTACATGCCACTGGTGCTGTGGCCAACTTCCTGTGCCTCAAGACAGTCTCTGAATGGGCCTGAAGGAAAGATCAACAAGGGAGGGAGGCAGGTGATAAGAAAGACATGCATCTGTTGGAAAGCTAAAAAAGCTAAAATTATTAACATGCTGGAGCATCACAATTGATTTTACAGTTACAGGAAACAGGTTGGGGAAAAGTTGATGATTAGCTTTAGCTGAGGCTAGCCTAGCTAGGTTGTAGCTTCTGTCACTGCAGGTTTTACCTCTGTTTTGTACATCTTAAACATTTTTGGAAAGTAAACATAGCCTATCTATGGCAATAAAAATGTATATGGATAAACAAAACAAAAAGTCTAATTCTGGTCTTAACAAATATCTAGCCTCTCTGTATTATCACTGTTATCAGCCATTATCACCATTATCACAGAAGGTAAAATAATTAGGAAAAAATAGTAAAGAACAGAATCACACAAGCAGACAGAGTAATACGAAACACATTTATCCAGGTCCACAAAGTTGTTTACTATGTCCTCCAAGAACAGCAGAGAAGAATGGGTCAAATTAAGTTACTAGGAATTACTTGCCTTCATTTGTGGTCAAAAAACCAAACTGGATATCTTGTTAACCTACTATACAAGTAACTAACATTTTTTATTAATAGCACATGTAGCAGTGAGTTTATTTAAAGGGTGAGTAACTCTCTCTTGGGTAATACTATAATAATAATAATAATAATATAAAGGTATAGTGCATTCACTTCATAAAGTATACCAGAAGTGCCTCTACTTTGTGGTTTGCAGCAGCCTATCATACCAGCCTGGGTTTTGCCTACGTCTCACATGCAATGGAACAGTCTTGTAAAGGATCATTTTCATACACAGCTGCACTGCAATCCTACACACTTTATTATTCTTGGGCGAGGGCAATCTAAATGTGTCAGGAATTTCTCTTGATGAGCAAAATCGCACTGCTTAGGTCTTTCTTTGCTTTGCTTTAAGTCCCCAGCCTCAATTGAGACATTACAACATTTTTATTTCCATCCTGGTTTGTGTTCTTTCTGTGATCCAGCTAAATTGGCAAATTTTTAACCTTTGAAAATGAGACCACTGGCCCATCTGCAGCTGTATTCAAAGCCAGTGATTATTATTTTTTTATGGTTAGCCATATATCGACTTGACTCCTATAAATGTTACCATGACTCTCTGTGAACTTGTAATGAAGAGTTGGATGTATGGATGAATGGATGGATCACTCACTAATTAATTATCCCACTCACCTTCATCACTGAAATTTCTCTGTGGAGGTTTCTGAACTTCCAGGGTGCCGCTTGTTGGTGATGGCCCAGAGCGAGAGCCCCTTTCTCGGGCAAACCCTCGTGTGTTGTCCCTCTGGATCTCATTGGTGAAACGTGGCACATTAACAGGAATGTTCTCAGGCACCACCTGCACAAGCGGAGGTCCCATGGGTGACTGATCATGCCTGCGACTGTACACCTGCATACAACGCTCCTCTAGTGCCCCAATGAGGACTGACTGGTTGTTCACTACTGCAGACAAGGCTGCGTATTTGGCCTCTAGTTCCCTGTACCTGGAGGCCAAGCGCAGAGACTCGGAGGTGGCGTTGAGGATGCGTGTCTCCAGCTGCGCCAGCTCCAGTGAGTTGTCTCTCTTCCTGATGATCTCGTGCAGCAGCTGCATGTAGAGCTGGGTCACTCTGGAGTTCATGTTCCTGCTCTCTTTCCTCAATAGTTTCATCTCATTCACCAAGTTGCCATCCACATCCACCACCAGCTTTAAAGTCTCCATCTCTCGACGCTGCTTTGACAGGAGGTCGCGCACCGCAGCCACATCCAAGCGTGTCACTCTGTCCTTGTCGTTTGAATAACCGCGGGCTGCACAGATGGGTCCTGTGATCTTCTGCTCAGGGACCAGGAAGGTGTAGGAGCACTTCTTGGCTTCTTCGTTGGCCTCTGGAGCTCTTCGTATCCGGGAGAGGATGGGGTTCTTGGTGAGGGCTTGACTGTTGCTCCAGAAAGACAGACCAAACAGAATAAATAGGCTCCAAGCTCCAGGTCCCATGGTTTATCCTCTCTTTATGACCAAAGAAGCTAAAGATCTATGAAAAGGAATGAAAAGTGTATCATTTTACTAAAGAAAAAGAAGATTATGCCATATCAGGCTTTGGCTATGCCTCATACTTTTAAGTAGGATGAATTCATTGTTGGCTGTGGTCTTTACATTTCCTTTTCTGACAATAAAAGCCATACTGAATATCACCAGACTTATTTTTTAATTTGGTCCATGTATTTATTTTAAAAGTTTCATTTAAATTACCGCTCATTTTGTACGTTTGTTCAATTTCCTACCAGATGTTTTCTTGTCTCCTCTAATCCAATATAATGTCAAGAAGCATCTGCTGGCATAATATAGAAGAAAGCTTCCAGTCAAGACACAATACAAGAGTCTTGCTTAATTATGAAGTAAGTGAGCATTACAATTTAAGTAAAAACTAGCAGACTGTAGCAAAGGTACAGCTGCTTTCACACATCAAGCACTGCAGACAGACGTGCTCTTGGCAACATGGGCCTTCTGGTACACTTCTGGTGGAGTAAGAGCAGTGCCACCCACCCACCACAAATCTGTTATCGTAGCTCCTATTTTCAATACATTCCCTCAAGGGTTCTCTTTCATTATGGCCCTTACCACATCTGTATCAGGTGTCTGGGTGTGCGCAAGTGCTGGGATCTGTTTTTCATATTTCTGTAGCTCTCCTGGCTGAGACCTTCCATGAACCTCTCCTATTGCCTTTCAGCGTACCTGCACTGGCTAAATATTTCATGCATGTTAAAAACCTCTGAGTCTGACAAGATTTGACTGAAAATTAAAAATATGGCAGAAAACTGAGTTAATGTGGCCTTGGATGACACCGAATCACAGAGGTGTTGAATGGCGTATATCAGTAATGAGAAGAAAATGGTAGAAGCCAGCAGGCGGCTATCACTGGGTCTCACTGACTTATTTTGACATCTCCCATTTCGTTCTGGCTTGTACAAACAGATACATTTGAATTTGGTGAGGAATAAAAGAAACTGGTGTGTTTGAGGATTTTGGCACTAGGGCTAAATCCAACCTGAATGCAGTCTGGGGGGAGGTTAAGTAACCTTCATCTAATACTTCTGACAGGAACACAATGTAATCCACTTCATATCAGAGCTCATCAAAACATTTTTTTTTACATTTTAACAGATGCCAAAGAAGCAGAATTAAATGAATTCAAGACAGAGACAGCAGGGGCTTTGAATGATTTCTGTGGTCTCTTCTTGATGTTTAGTTGCACTGAAGAGTCCTGACCACAGTTAATGGGACAGATCCCAGAGCATTACCTAAGCTCAAACTGCTGCAGCAGCAGAATAGTGCCTTTTTATCATTGTCGAAGGAAAAAACAAGCTTGCCTCTAGGGAAATATATAATATCAAGTTGTTGTGTTTTCATAAAGCACAATGACTTATTGATAGATAAAAAGTGTATGAGCCAACATAATTTTTTTTAATACCTGGCTTAAAAGTTCAGCAGCACAAAGAAATGCCTAGAAGCCTATATTTGAGCTTTAGCATATGGAACAAGCTGTTTGTTTGGTCATAGATTATAAACCATCTGAGGGCAAGGACACTTCAAGGAAAACGGGCCATGTGTCAGAGCTCAGAAACACCTTGGCACTGTCAGGCAGTTATTATTACCCAGAAAGGACTTTTTCCTGTCTTTCCATAATCACAGGTCATCCCCTTCAATAGCTCAGTCTCAGCAATTGGCCCGTCTGCACGTCTCCAACCTCACAATATGAATCTCACAGGCCCTGGCCTGACAGGAGTGACAGTGTTTACACAGAGGCTCCTCAGCCAGGGCTGGGAATCTCATCGGCCAGTTATTACCACCAGGTTTCTCTGTGTCGTTCACACCCTGCTGGTCTTCATCAAGTCAGCCGCAGAAGCCATGTTTTTTTTCTTGACTTATTAAACGGGTATTTTCTCCTCTCCTCGCTGAGAGCCAGACCTGACCAGATCCAGCCACCTCATCTACATTAATGCAGTCTTTGCAACCAGACAGGTCAAACTTTGCGGCGGCTGGTTTTCCCAGCCCAGGGGAACATTTGTGCCAATCAGCACACTCACTCTAAGTGGTGCCACTGAGCTCTAACTGTCTACTGGTAAGCTTCCCAATTAAAAGATTTTCTATGACATTAAAACCCTCAAAAAGCGTATCCCCAGAAATACCGCCTTTGCATGCCTTCATTTCATTCCAACTTTATTTCAACATACAGCATGAGTATATTGCAAAAGAGACATTTTTCCAGTCTAACATTGTTGTGGCTTTTGCTCTGGGCCAGCAGATTTTTAGGACTGTGCCAATTAACCCACAAGTTATTCTGATGGTGCCACTGATTCGGTCCGTCTGCTGAGGGGACAGCATGATGCATGAGCTTTGTACTTGGTGAATTTGATCATGGGGTTTACACCAGATGTACATGTGGAAATTTCAAAACAAATATAAACTATTTAAAGATTTTCAAATGGCTACTTTAATTTTGGCATTTCACAGTTCTTTATGAAGAGTAACAGATGTCCAGAGGACCCCACTTGCATCTAAAATTTTGATCTAACTTTATTGTTCTATGTTATCTTCTATGTTTATCAGTAATTAGCAATTTGTTATTTATGGTAATGTATGTGGAAATTTGGGGAAATGTTTCCAAAGCATAAAAAACACACAAATTTCATGTTCATTTCATAAATAGCCTGATCACAGAAATAAAAATTAAAAAAACATCTTACCTGTGTCAGTGAGTTCAAGCAGAGGTCCAGGAGGTGCAGGCAAGACCCAGCTTGGTGTCTCAGATGTGTTTCCTATGCAGGTTCATGCTATCCATTCTCCTCCTCTCACTCTCAGGCTCCCTCTGTCTTTGCTCTCATTGAGAAGGAAGGCCTGCACACAGCTATGGCACAAGCAAACACTGTCCACTAGGAGAACAGTAGAGGGTGGTCCGTATACAGAAGGAGGAAGGCTGATGGTGTGATCTTTCTCTGTTTGAGCAGAGGGATGGCTTGGCCCTGCCTCCCTGCTCTAAAGTTTAGGAAGAATAGAAAGGCCCCTCCTAATCTAAGGTTTTACCACTGATGAAAAAACTAAGCTGTGAATCAGATTGGCTGGGAGTTAGCAAAAATGAAGACACACACACACATACACACACACACACACACACACACACACACACACACACACACACACAATCAGTTTAGCTGTCATCACTTAAATCTCATAAGGTCTTGTTTACAATGTAACAGTCTTCCCCACACACTATGTGTGTTGTACAAGTTGATGACATGCACATAAACTCTCTTTTTCTTTCACACACACGCATCTGTCAGCTTCAACTATTTCTCATAGTCTACTCACTCCTCCTCACAAAGCTGTTTCCTTTCAGCTCTAATCTAATGACTGTGATTCTGGTGATCCAGTAGCTTTAGCACAATAATAGAAGGTCTGTTTTGGATGTGAGTGCTTCACTTGTGTTTGCTCCGTATTTGGCATGTGCGCTCTTTCGGCAATCCTAAGAGCCATTGGCAGCTGTGTTTATTTGGTCATGAGGACAATATGCAGAGGGCTTTTCAGACAAAAAGAACTCCCCCTCAGCTAAATGTTTTGGATTGAGGAGGAAGCACAGGCTTTGATGCACAGGGCTTCTCTGCGTGGGGAGACATACTTCAGAATGTGGGAGGACAGATTTGTTCATGAGCCATCGTGTCAGGACGTTCATAATTTAGGAATGCATGTGTGGGTGGTGGTGTGTGACCAGTACATGTATGATAACATACGTTGTGTGAGAGTTTGCATCTCTTAGGTGGTTGGTTGTGTATAATAGAGGTTGGCCATTTTAAATAGATTATATATAGAAGAACATGTGTTTGGAGGAAGCTGTTACTGAACGAAGCTAAGAAACACATTTTTTGTTGTATCTGCGCCACATTTAACAAGCCCCACTTCTGTGTAGCCCAGATCAGTGTTTCCCAACCTGGGGGTCAGGCTCACCTAAAGGGTCCCAAGATAAACCTGAGGGGTCTTAAGGGAATGAAAGGGATAAGAAAGTTATGTTGAATTTTCTGACTTTGTGACACATTTTTGCTTTTGTTTTGTGAAATGTGGGATATTTTCACCTCTTCAAGCATCTAAAAAGTAAATAATCTGAGCACAAACAATATTTCTCAGTGTGTCTTTCTTTATAAAAAAAAACAGGACTTGTTTATGCCCTAAGGGGACACTTCCCATGCGGTGTGCCCTGATGTCACATTAAACAGACATTTTAGTGAGGCAATGTCCTTCTCCACTTTATGTAGGTGTACATGGATGAGGTGCCCCCTTTTCATGTTAGCCCCTGTCCTTAGAAAGTCTGTTTACGTCACTGCAGAGTACAAAATAAAGTTTGTGTTTTTGCATTTAAGGGGTTAATTGTTTAGCATTGACAATTCACATTTCACTAAAACAAACAAACTGTCAGACTGATTCAAAGTTCAACTCCAGCTCTCTCTGAGCCCCTCCTTGTGGCTAAACGAGATTATTACCACCTCCATCTTCACAGCTGTTGCAGGTCCATTGCTTTAATCCTAAATAGAAACACTGCCAGTATGTATGTGCAAGAAAGTACAGTAGATAGATAGATAGGTAGATAGATAGATAGATAGATAGATAGATAGATAGATAGATAGATAGATAGATAGATAGATAGATAGATAGATAGATAGATAGATAGATAGATAGGAGTGAAATGACTAATAAATAAGGATTAAAACTGTATCGCCTTGGTGACGTCATGTGTAGGCTGTTGACCAATAGGAAGCGAGCAGCCTGCGACAGCTGATACTCGACGGTCAACAGCAACGACTGAAATCATAACAGAAGATGTCATAACTTTTCTATGATTTAAAGGAAAGACATTGATATAAACAATGGCGTCTTTTCATCTAAGACTTTGCAGTTCG
This sequence comes from Nannoperca australis, assembly GCA_036023655.1. Classification (NCBI taxonomy): domain Eukaryota; kingdom Metazoa; phylum Chordata; class Actinopteri; order Centrarchiformes; family Percichthyidae; genus Nannoperca; species Nannoperca australis. The sequence continues at coordinate 53,478 of JAVQJD010040692.1, forward strand.
ACGTGATACTGTTGATTTTCTTTTTTCAAGCATGGTGAGTTTGACCCCGTCCCCTTCCAAGAAAGTGTTGCCAGTGTTTTATTTTCGTGAGCTTCGTGTGTCAGGGATACACTTTGCGTTAGTCTACACACCGCGCTGTAGGACCGATTGCTTTTGTCCACTTACAGACCGGTTGGATTAGGTGATTTAAACGGGCTTTACTTGTGTGCCGTGCCTCATCTGTTGCGGATAAAATTAGACTCCTGCAGCGTTAGAGATCCTGTGTCAATGTGCATCTGTTGAGCCCCTGAAGAAGGAACCGGGGAGACAACATTGTGCTTCACAAATGTATTTAATGTGAACAAAAACCTCTGAAACATATTTAGGGCGTTACTGTATTGTATTATGTATGTATTACACCCTGTACAACACAGAATATTAATCCTACCCTTATAATATTAGGTTTACAATTATGAAATCATTCTTGTAATTTTAAAGTGGTCGTTTCACTTTAATGTATTTTTCTGTGCTTTGGATACACTGCCTATTATCTAATTATCCAGTAGTATGACTATTGTGATTATGTGTTGATGTGTTGCAGGATGCAGAGGGCCCCCAGGCCCTGTACGACCTCTGCTTGGCTCAGGTGTGCCGCAGCCTGGACGCTCTGTGCAGCAGGCGAGCAGACGGCTCTATGTGCCTCAGATGGGCTCCACTCTTCCCACAGGAGATGGCCGACCACCTACTGCATAAGATGGCAACTAAAGGTAGGTCAGGAGGACGGAAAAGACAATCCAGTCAATACCAATCAGTAATAACAAGTGAGAAGTTATGGGACAAAAATGGACGAGTAAACTCACACTAGGACAAATGTGACTCACCTATGACCTTCGGTTAGTTATAATTCTTCAGACACACAATTTCCTGTATAAACAAAAGTTTATTACTATGTCGGATTATCATTATCCTTAACTTACCCTATAATCATATGACTGTGACTTGTTTACAGTGTAGTACGCCAGGCTGAAATAGTGGGAAAATATATTAAACATTCTAAACTGGCTAAACTGATGCTACTTTTTTCCTACAATGTCCGTCTGTTTGCTTCTCCCTACAAGGGATACTCAATGACACAACTGTTGGGATTTTCCGAAGCTGCAAAGAGCTGCGCCTGCGCCGAGCTTCCATTCGCTGCTGCCCGGTGTCTGCAGAAGCTTTTCGCCTGGCCCTCTGCCCTCACAGGCTCCAGGAACTAGATGCCTCCTGTGTCTCTGGGGGCCTCACAGGGGCCAACATTGTCTCAAGCCTGGCCTCCAACCCGGAGTGCAGATCCAGCTTGCAGAGATTGTCCCTCAATGGGCTATGTCTGGACTGGGACTCCCTGGGGGAGGATGGTGGAACCTGTGGTGGCTTCAGCTCCCTGCAGGGCTTGAGGACGCTCAACCTTGCCAACACAGACCTGACTGATGCTGTCCTTGAGGATATCTGCACTCTGCCTCAGCTGGAGAGTTTGGATATCTCCTGCAGCGCCATCTCAAAGCTTTCTGCACTCCTTGACTGCAAGAACACCCTGAGATCCCTGATCGCCCACCGGCTGCGGCAGCTGGATATGTCGCCTGCCAGGTTGCTCTTTGTCCTCAGCCAGCTTCACGCTCTCAGGCATCTGGACTTCTCAGATGACCATTTTGCTGTGGATGACAGTGACGGTAGAGATGGGGACGAGACAGTGCGGCAGCTTCTGGAGGGGAGTCCACTTGTCCTCCCTTCCCTTGTTTCTCTAGATATCTCTGGACGGAAGAGGATCATTGACGCAGCAGTCAGAGCGTTTGTGGAGGCCAGGGGTGGACTGGTTTTCTTGGGCCTGCTGGCCACCGGGGCTAGCTCCTGTGATGTCCTGTCTTCCCAGAAAAACCTAAAAGTAAGGACCTGGTGCGAGCATCGCGCAGGGAGTTGGTGTCACAAACAGCACATGTTAGGACATCAAGGAATGTTGTGTCATTTGTCTTTGACTCAAGGCTTTGTCTGTGTATGTGCTGAATATGGCCGCTGCATTTCTTGTCTCTCTGACATTGCTGGTCTGCTGTGTATGTTCAGGTAACAGGAGAGGCTAATGAGAGCCAGGTGTGCGAGGCCCTGAGAAGGTACAGAGACCGTGAGTGTTTCATACGAGAGGCCCTCGTCCATCTCTACAATCTAATCACGGACATTGACAAACCACGACCAGATATGCTAAAGGTACTATGGTTAGCATTGTCTCTGAACAATATCTTTAAAGGATTATTAAGTTTTATTACAACACAGGTCTTTTTTGTCATTTCGGCCATCATTTCTATGAGTTATGATTACATTGTACTCACAAAACTAAATTCTTAAAATGCAAATGGAATGCCGTTGACATTGCTGAAACAACAACAGATTATCTAAGCCACTTTATTTCAACTGAGGATGAGCACACTCAGAATGTCACTAATATAATCTAATTTTTGTAAGAAAACAGGGCACAATAAAAAGTTAGTTTAATAAAATGGACAGTTTTGAATATCATTTTATTGTCACCTTCCTTTTTCTCTTCCAAGTAAGTTAACCTGTGTCGTATAGCTGCTCATGTTTCTTGCCCTATGAGGACTTTTTTTAGCAATGTCACAACATTCACAGTTCTCAGAAATGACCTTCCTGAGTACAATATACAGATAGGAATGATGGCCAGAACTCCTATAATAAGAGCCAGATTTTAAGAAACTAGAATTGTACTTTAATAATTGCACTGTATAGTAAGTTAAATATGATTTTACTCAAATGTTGCACAATATCTCTACTTATCTGTAGTTTTAACTAGTTAGTTAGTTATTCTTTATTTAAACAGGAAGTCTCACTGAAATCAAGATGTCTTTTTCAAGAGATACCTTTCCCAATGAAATAAAACACAGTATAAACACAGAAAAAACCCAAGAATTCACGACTTTTTAGTTCACAGTATATATTATATCCACAGTAATAGAAACACATTCAAGTAGCATTCAAACTTAAATATATTTTAAAATAAATTAAAAAAAGGACAGAGGGTTCGTTCAAGTTCAGTTTGAACAATCTGTACAGCTAAAGTTAAAATGTCCTCTGACCTGACATTATAATGACTGTATTTAGACGTGACCGTAAAGGGGAGCTAAAGAGGCAGTTTCTAGTAGAGCCTTTCAGATAAATAGTACATAAAACAAAAGAGTTCACAGCTTGCTTGGTGAGTAGTTTTGGGAGGTGGGAGGGTTACAAGCTAATACTATCTGGGAGATGCCCCTGTCCTCTACTGATAAAAAAAGTAACAAAACAAAAGACACCCAGATGGTAGATTCAGCTCTTTCTAGACAATTTACAATCTGACAACCCAACAACAACAGCAGTCATAAGCACACATGGCCTAAACCTCTGGGTTCCTGTAGCTGGTGCTGAGCGGGATGCAGAGCCACCCCACCTCCCTGCACATCCACCTGGTGGCCACAGCATGTGTGTTCAACCTGACCACTCAGGACCTGGCAGAGGCCATGCCTGTCAGCCTGCTCAGCTCTACTGTCACCCAGCTGCTGCACGCCATGAAGACCTTCCCCAACCACCAACAGGTCAGGGGACATGCTCTGTGTCTCTGATTACAGATCAGTGTTGTAGTTACAGAACAGCAAAGAATAAAAATAAAAAGTTCCGTTGCCACCAGCTGGCTTGTCATTCATCAGATTCTGACCTCATATTTGCTGCGTTTAGTTGCAGCTCCCATTCTGCCATCTTCAGACAGTATTTATAGTTACTCCATAATACATATACCTATATATTTTCATATATAACTGTTTCCATCTCTCCAGGTGCAAAAGAACTGTATGCTGGCACTCTGCAGTGACTACATCCTTCAGGATGTCCCTTTCGACAAGTTAGTTTACTTTCTCTCACTTACAATATGACATAGGAGGCCACGTTCTCGCAGCAGCCAAGATAATCAGTGCGCTCATAGAGTGGCACTATAGTGTTTTTCCAACAAATTGTGATCCAGCTAGAATATATTTTGTCTTGAAATGTAAGCGCCAAAAGAAATAGTTCCTCCAGATGTAAAAATGCAGACCTGAGCTCAGATTTTCCCAAGGCTTTTCTGTACACATCACTGGTATATTTGTGTAATATTGTGTTCCTTACATCCACGCTGTGATCATGATTCAGGTATTTAGCAGCCACGCTGGTGATTAACTGGCTGAGCAGCCACGAGGATCCTACCCTTCAGAGGATGGCTGTGGCTGTCATCTCCATTCTGGTGGCCAAGGTCAAGACACCCGCTCAGTCATTGTGCATTAGTCTGCTGCAGGAAAATAGTATGGCACCTGTTAGTCCCACGCCTCAGTCACCTCCTGTACCTCTGTGACACTAGTTTCAACAGCCAGCTTTGTGCTTTCATGTAGTCCAGTTAAAATGGGGTCAGTTTCCTCGTGCGATTAAAGCAGTGTTTGTTCTAGTTTGCCATTTAGGAAAAATGAGTAGAACCACAAGCAGCACTCATCTGTTTGTTTTATTTGTAGTTGTCCACAGAGGAGACCGCTCGGCTCGGCAAGGATGTCTTTATTGTGAAGGTACTTTAAACTTTCAGGGTATTTAGTTTCAAATGTACACCAACGTCCCTGGCTTAGCACTAGATATGCATGAGTGTATTTGTAGTTCTCTCTTTCTCTCTCTCTCTTTCTCACCTGCTATATTTTCCATTACCTACCCAGTGTATAAACTAATTTACTCTATGTCACTGTCCATGCACTCGACCTTCTCGGTTTACTGTTGCTCCATTATTCATTCACCTCTGTTTCTCTCTTTGTGTATGTAATCAAGCTTCTCTCTATGCTTCAGATATTTTAGTTTATTGTATGTCTGGTGCCACTTATTAATATGTAAATAATTGTATGCAACAATGGAATTTTATCATGTTTTTTCCACTGATTTGCTCGGCCTCACAGCAACTGCTGGCTATCGTGCAGCAGAAAGCCATGGTGGGAGTGGTGGACTCCACTCTGAAGTTTGCCCTGAGTGCTCTGTGGAACCTGACCGATGAGATGCCCACCGCCGCTCGCAATTTCATCGAGTGCCAGGGCCTGGAGCTGTACGAGGAGGTTCTGGAGGTAGAAGAGCCCCTCCCCCCCAAAATACACTTTAATACAGAAAAGCACCCTCACAGAGGGTCCCATACATACACACTGTTTGTACACACAGTAAACATTGTTTCCTCTTGTGCTGTCCCTCTTTTGCGTTGCAGACCTACAACACTGAACCTTCCATCCTGCAGAAGGTCCTTGGCCTCCTGGTGGGTTCAGTGTGGCTGTGTGTGGTGTGAATAGTTCAGGACATGTTTGTGATTGGCTTCCGCAGTACTGCACGTTAGGAGCTTGTTTAAAGTAAAGTGTGATTGCAGTGTTTACAACTTATGCTCGTTTTATTTTTGCAATCATTCCCACATTCAGGGCTTTAAGCTGTGACATCAGGCAGCATTTGAATTTGGGAGTATGAAATGTTTTCATATTGCCTCCAAATGTTTAAATGTATTTGACCGATAAGAATAAAATGAAATCTATCTGTAGGTAATTTGACATAAAGCAGATCCAGTAACACCTTTCAGCTAAGCTACATCCAATGTTATTGCTGTCATCACTGCTATCATTCGTCCTGCTGTGTCGTAGAACAACATAGCAGAGGTGGAGGCGTTGCAGGTGGAGCTGATGGAGGAGGACCTGCTGGAGCACATCCTCAGCCTGCTGCAGGACCACCAGGTGGAGATGGGGGTGCGTTACTTTGCAGGGGGAATTCTGGCACAGCTCGCCTCCAGACCGGAGGCCTGGACCCTGAGCGACGAGCTCCTCAGCACCATACTGAAGCAGCTGGTGCGTGATAGAGGTGGAAGGTTTTGGAAGCTTGTTTTGCATTTAACAGGCAGTTCAATTCACCTGTGGCTCTTTTTCAGAGTGTCTTTCTTTCTTTGCAGCACGCGTCCATAATAACATGGACCCAACTAGAGAGAGAAATGGTCTCTTACAGGTGAGAGAAATGCAAACTGGACAAAGGTAGAGTCATTATTAATGCAGTGACTCATTCAATTCAACATCCAATGCAAGCTACATGCTGCATAACACTTTATTTAAATTATTTCCCCCCAATAACGTCCTCTTTCGTAACGTTTTGCCCAGTTGTTGCTGATTTAACGTATATAATGTCTGCCTGATTACAAACACTGTCGTTTATATATATAATAATACCATGAGAAAGCATTTTTAAAATTATTTAAAATTATTTCCTGCCAATGACACCTCGGTGAACATTTCCCTGGATAGCGTTAATGCCAAAGAAAAATCAACTGTCTGGCACATCAAGCACAATATAAACCCAAACATTTTTTTCCAAATGAATACCGACTCCTTATATCCACATTTCAGGTCGTTCCGTCCATTTTGCCCTCTGCTTCAGACGAGTCAGCCCTCCGGAGTGCAGCTGTGGGCAGTCTGGGCCATACAGCTGGTCTGCAGTCAAAACAGTAAGACACATAAACAGGCTGTCGGGGTGCTGGGGGTGGGATTTGACTGTGGGGAGCACATGGGTGGATTTAAATCAATTTGTCACACAGAACTGTGTGTATTACAGTGCGAGAGCTGCAGCGATTAATAGAATAAATGATTAGTCGATCCACAGAAAAATTATTATTTAACATTTTTCATGCAAAAAAGGCAGTTTTCAGCCTCTGAAATAAAAATTTTGTTTTGCTTTTGAAATGTTGTTCAGACAAAACAAGACATTATAAAGACTTTGAGAAACTGGGATGTCTATAAAATGACATTTTCTGCTATTTTATAGACTGAAAGATTCATCGATTAACCAATAATGAAACTAATCATTAGTTGCAGCTCTATACAGAACCTATGTTGATGTAATATAGAGCTGTTTGTTATTCTGTATTTCATCATTTTACATTTGCCACAAATATTGCACAATGGAATAGATAGATTTCTATAGATTTCACCGAAGTATTAATATTGAAGCGGTGGTGGAGTCGATCACAGTACAGCTTCCATTTCTCTCTCATGTTCTCAGCTTCACATTACAGCAGCCTGCTGGAGAAGGAGGGCGTGATTGAACTTCTGAAGTCTTTGGCTGCTCACTCCGACACACACAGCGACATTAAAGGACTTTCAGACAGCATCCTGCGTATGGTAGAGCACCAGCAGAGTACTCTGGGCCCTTCAACAACCAAAAGGGGCCTCGAAACGCTTGATGAAAAGTGACTGATTTATTGTATTTAAGCTCTGCCTAAACTGTGTTAGACTGGATATATATATATATTTGATAGAGATTGTGATTATTTCTGACTGGAAATGTATGCTAATTAGGACTGTACGAGTTCGCTGATTGCCAGAGGCTATGATTAAACACTGGATGTGACACTGGAAGACTCCACTTCAATTGTGGTTTATTGTAGACAGACAGGTATTCTAAGCAATGCTGTTTTTTATATCTAAACAGAGAATATGTACCATTTATTATCACCATACAATACATTTCATACATAGGGAGCAAAAATATGGCTAAACTATAAATGAGAAGATTTGTAACAATGTGCAATCATTCTAACTTAACATAAATAACTCACGCATGAAGATACAAACATAAGAGCAAAGAAACTCACATTTCACTCAGACAAACAAGCCCAGTTTTCTGCTGTAGGTTGTGCAAAGGGCACCCACCCAAACTCCATCCTATATATGTAGGTTCTGATCATGCCAGGCTCCTCCTACTTCCTGCTCCTCCTCATACAGGAGACCACAACACTATCACTATCTACTTTTAAACTGTTGATTTAGTTGGAAATCCTTTGGAAATTAAAATATATATATTTACACACAGTAGTGAGAGTCTTAATTAATATTTGCACCATGCTGAGGTGAAATTGCTGATAAGCTTGAAAATGTTTGACCTTAATAAAATGTTCCAAATAAATGGAGAGACAAATCATGCCTAGAACCAAAACTTGTCACTAGAGGGTGCTTTGGTACCATAGCTTGAGGGCTGTTTTGCCCTTAATATCTGTAAAATATTCAATCATTAGATGTATACATTTAAGATCAGACGTGATAAGTAGCAAGATACCAAAAACAGCCTCCATCTGCTGTGTTTGTCTGTACTGAGGGCCTCATTATAAAGCAGTCGTGCTCTAAAAGAAGTTATCGCTCCTCTCCCTCTCTTCCTCTTTCCCTCTCTCTCACCCCCTGGTCTCTTAGATGCTGAATTCATTATATTTTATGTAACACAGCTGGAAGAAAGAACTGCTCGTAGGCATCTAGTCTTTTCTAAGTTGGTCTATTAATAATTCCTTTTGAAAAGTGGATTACCAACCTCACTTGAATATTTAGGTTGCACCTCCATGTTCAACTTTTAAGTGTCAAATCCTCTTGATTCACATTTTTAAATACCCCAAAGGAATTCAAACGGATCTACCAAATAGGATATGGCTTTGCGTGCTTGTGATTCAGCCAGGTTAGTCATCTCCTTGTAGGCTATACGTTAAAAAAGAGATGAGTAAACTGAAACAGGGTCAGCATTAAACAACCACTCCCACTCCGAAACATTTATCCCACAGTGGCAGTCCAGTGGGATCAGAGGTCAAGTGCCCTACAGTGGACACTGGTGCTACCGTGAGAAGTTCAACTCATGAGAAGTGTGGGAAAACTCCACTGCTTTCCAGGGGCTGTAGGTTATTCTATAGTGTACGTGGTGAGTTTGCACTGGTGTTGGTTGTGTACGTGGAAAACGTAACGCAAAGGATAGTAGTACTGTGCATTGTGTTGATCAGGTCTTAAGTTTCTGTTGGTGGTTCAAAGAGTTTATCAATATTCAAGTGACACATGAGGCAGACAGAAAGACCGTTTGATACGGAGGCAGAGGAGGCAAAAACATAGGAGGAAAGTAGTTTTGGGAAATGCATGCACTGTCTTGCCAGATTGATACCACTCTCAGGTCTGAATGCTACAACCAGCAGCCTGTTAGCTTAGCTTAGAAATACAGAAACAGCTAGCTTGTTTCTGTTAAGAGGTATCAAAATCTGGCTACCAGCATCCCTAAATCTCCCAAATGAATATGTTAAATTGACTGTATACAAACCAAAGTGTTAAAACTACAATTTAGAAGTTTATATATCAGACAGTCTCTGCTGGTTGCTAGCAACTGCTCGCAGTCCACAATTTCTTTACACTGTATTGTCTGTACGTATGTAGCTGGACCCATCAGCAGGGTTAGCTTAGCTTAACAGAGGCAAGGGGGAAACAGCACGACCCTGGAAAAAAAGAAGCAAAATCCACCTCTAAAGCTCACTAATCAACATGTTATATCTTGTCTGTTTAATTTGTACAAAAATAGAAATGTCAAGTTTAGGTTTTACAGGAGACTCCAGGAAGTCACTTAGGGCACATAGCCCCTTGTAAAAGATTGAATAGTAACACTTAGTTTTTTGGTATGAAAACAATATTCAATGTGTGAATTAGTAAGCTTTAGAGGTGCTGGTAGGTGGCTTTTGTTACCCTGGGATGGAGCCCTGTGTTGCATGCTATCTGCTAATCTTCTGGCTGTAACTTAATTTTTACTATTCATACATGAAAGTGGTATCAATTTCCTCATCTGACTCTAGACAAGAAAGGAAATGAGTATATGTCCCAAAATATCAAACTATTTCCTTAAGAGAACAGAAGGATAAGCACTGGCAAAAAAATTAGAAATGACGGAAATGGACAGATGCAAAAATAGGATTTATGGCCAAGAATATCTGTAGACAAGATAAATAAAGCATGGGAGGGATAAAGAGAGATATGCTGGAGATAAGTGGAATAGAGTTCGTCAAAGGAAAATAAAGACCCTTTCATGCTCTGAGACTGTTTGTGTAAAAATACCACAGACAACTGTGCAGATTCCCTGTCTCAGTTTGAAATATCATTGTGCTGCTTTTGAGTTGGAGCTTAGTGTGAGTAAGCGTCTCGTTATCTCACTTTTGCAGCCAGTTCTATTGGAACATGATTCTAAACCAGTCTGGCCACCCAGAATACACTAATGCACAACACAACACATCTCCAGCTGTAAGTGTGTATGCATGTGCTGGTTCACTTGTGTAGCTGTGTTTGCAGTGCATATGTGTGTTTATGCAGATGTGTCTGTGAGCTAACAAGGCCCCAGTATAGACCTACAGGTTTTTTGACTTGGATGCTAATTAGACACCCACTAACCTTCGAAATACCCAGAGAGCAAAAGTGTGGGGAAAGTGCATTCAAAGAGCAGGAAGAGCTCGAACAACAAGACAAAGCATTAAAAAAAATCAAATCTCCAGGCAGAACTGTGACGCACAAAAGGACACCATCTCCTCTCAAATGACCTTTTATTGCTGGGGAAAGATACAGAGTTGGCAGGCCCCTGAGCCTGTGTGCAGAAATATAACAGCAGTAGGACCAACCTCCTCTCTGCCAAGTGGGGCTTACCCCCTCACCATCAATCAATAGCCACTTCTGCAGAGGAGGCCTAAGTAGAGTTGGTCAATATCAACTCCAATAGAAAACATATAGTATGTAACATAAAATCCAACACAATAATTCCCTTCAGTTGAAATAAATCCCAGCTGACAAATCATTTGTGATAGTAATGTGATGTGATGATGACTGGAGAACACTCTGGAAAAGTTATTTTTGGCCTGTAATGAAAACCAGGCATTTTGCTTATTTCTGTCCATCCCTCTGTGCTTCAGTGTGGCCAAAATGTGAAGTGACAAATAAAAACAAAAAGAAAGTACAAAACAGGAGTGCTCATTATACACTGTTTATAAGTTTACAATTGTAAGCATCAACATTCTATTTAACTTAATATAAGTTGCAGTTCCTTTATGTTCCAGCTCCAGAGCATGTTACGTTCCGGTTCAGCAGAGCAGTATGGGTGGTTGGATTGGGCTGACAGTAATTTGGTGCTGTCATCCATATGTGGCAGTGATTAATGATGACATTTAGTTGAAATAACTGAAACACAGGCACTCATTTTTCAAGCACCAGTCTCTGGAAATATATATCCCTTATTTCTAACTTTGGTGCTCCGTGACCAAGGGGTTTTCTTCCTATTTTGTGTGTGTTTGTGAGTGAGTGAGCGTGTTTGGAAGTAGATGTGTCAGAGGGCCATTATGGTCGGTTAGCGCTGCTCTTACTTGATGTCACATCTCCTATCTGCAGGCGTTTTTACAGTTGCCAGTTTGCCTTCAGCTCAGTAGATGCAGACAATAGTGAAAAACACACGAGTTAAACAACGACGAGGAAACAAACCTGCAGGAGCTTCTGCGTCCAATAGCTGTTTGCATTTCCCCGTCTATTCACTGAACTTGCTGGCAGTCACAGCTGTGTTATTGGTGTGACCATAGCCAGCTGAGTGCATCTCTGTCCTGAAGCACATCCTGACCACTACCTCTTTCTGGCTGGTGAATGTTGGGATACAGAGATAAAAGATTCTCAAGCACTACAATATCTGCATTAGTACCACTACATGCCAACTTTGAACACAGTCAGGCTAGGTGCTTCCCTATTTCCCGTCTTTATGCTAAGCAAAGCTAATCAGCTGCTGGCTGTGACTGTATATTGCATATCAATCTTCTCATCTTAGTTTCTGCAAGATACAATAAGCGTAGTTCCCAAAACTCTTTGAAATTTCTGAGTTTTGTGTTTTGATAATGTGGGAAGATGCTGTTCTGGTTAGTGTCAGTAATGTAGCATTAGTGAGAGTAGTAAGCTTTTGCACTGTACATTGTACTCAGAGGTGATTTGTGTTGGAGTTGGAGGCAGAACTGATGCTTTTGTCTCTGTGTGTCTGAGCACATGCTTATATGTGCCTAAATCTGGTCTGAGTTTGCAGTGTGGGGGTGTAGAAAGTGCAGAATATTGAGTTTCAGCTCATCCACTTGGTATATTATTGAAACTCAGCATATTCAGATGCTGTGCAGTACCTCCAAGTGCCCATATGGAGCAAAATATGGGCACTCTGTCCATAATGAACATTTTCAGAGCCAATTGTACACAGGAATAGCAGCTATGTACATGTTTATTGAGAAAGGGAGACATGGGTATTCCTTGTCGTTCCATCTGTGTCACTGTGCTGTGCATAAATTAGGGCAACCAGCTATCCTTCTTCCTGGCCGTGCCCGCACCCTCAGCCTTGCCTGTGGCACCACATGGCCTAATCAGTTTTGTGCTTAGCAGAATGTAATACACCCTCACAGTTGAGACTCACTCATATATGCATGGTTTATATGTAGATATAAATGAGAGTTCACTACACAGACCTCACTAGACATGCACACTATGCAACGCATTTATACTGAAGGAACCCATGCAAATATTACACCTGAAGCCACGAGAGCAACCAGCAACCAGTGGTTGAAATGTACAGAGGCATTCAGCATACTGCTTTAGTAGGCATCTTACAGGTACAGTACATGGGTCACTATCTTGGATTGACACTTTTGGCATCCAGTTACATACGCCAAGCCAGTAAGTATGTTTAGGTTGGTACATGCATAGTTATGCATACTGCCATGAGTCATGTCACTCCCTTATATAATGAGGAAGTGCAAGCAGACACACACAGACAGGGAAATTCATTCCTGAGTGTCTTATATCAGGGGTGTAAAAAAAAAAAAAAAAAAAATATATATATATATATATATATATATAACACTCATAGCAAAGAGTTGCTTGCTTTGTCTACCACCACATTTCCATTAACTGCAACAGGAAAATCTTCACAATAGACATTTTTGATAGCAGACATTTTGACTTTTTATTGCAGGAAAAGCAGAGGTGTAATTAATAACATCAATGAAACATGAGACCAGGGCCCTGAAACCTGAACACATAACTGGAATGCAGTCTTCATTCATGTTAATAATTACACCTGTGCTTTTCATGCTATGACAAGTCAAAAATGTCTGAAAAAGGTCTATAATGGTCAAAGCAGAAAATTTACTTTACATTCGACACTGACACTCAACCATCCATAACCAGCATGTTCCTACTGTATAGCATACTATTATTCTACTGTTAGTTCTTTAGTTAAACCTTTGTATTTGTAGTTTGTTTTGGACAAATCCCAACAATATGCACATGCGAGTGCCAGTAAATGTGTGAAGAAAGGTTTCTCAGTAGTACTGTAGATCTCATTAGAGAAAAAGAACAGATTGTGTGGAGTCAGTGTGCAGATTAACTGCTCTATCTTCACCACATTGTCATCATACAAGTACCAAATATCTACTTTTACAGGTTAATAATCCAATTCCTCACAATTACATTTGGTAGTACCACTTCTTCCTCCCTTGTCATCACGTAGGTGTTTTTAACATAGACATGTTGACTTTCTATAGTAGAAAAAGCACAGGTGTTACTAATAATATTAATTATGGCTCCATTTTATTCAGGTGTCGCAGTCAGACGTGACAGACATGCACAATTCCAGGACCCTGAAACTGAAGCAGCTAAATGGAATTCAGCCATCTTTAATTTTATTATCTACACCTGTGCTTTTCTCACTGTGACATCTTCTCTTTTTTTTTACCTTGCTGCCGCAGCTGCAAGGTATCACTTGTCACTGGTTGTTACAGTAACCCAGACTTGCATACACGCAAACATTTGAATCCAAACACTTGATTGACTGATAAAACGTCTACAAATTAAAACCTGCACAACATAAAATGAGGGGAAAATATGCAATGCCTCTCAGGTCCCTCAAAAGTGCAATTTTGTTCTTAAATCAAGTAAATTAATCTGAGACACAACTGATTGTACAGATACAGCACACACACAGAGGATGGCATATTTGAGCAGCTTTCTATTGATTTCCCATTGTCCAACAAGGATGTTTCTTCTTTCTGTTTCTTCTTAGGTTCATAACAGTCAAAGCCAGGGTCACTGGAGTTATACAGCCAGATTACTATAAGCAAAAATATAAAAATGGTTCTGTGCTAAGTTTGAGATCTGGGACAAACTGGAGGCAAAACCGCAAACAGAGCAGGTGTTGATATTTAGCATTGCTGGCTAAAATGATTCTGTCTTATTGCTATAAAACTGTCACAACTATAGATTCGGTTTGGAGTAAAAAACCTTGTAAATTCACTCACTTCAAAGTGTAAATAAACCGTGTAATTCACTCACTAAGAAATTAGGAGCATGGATTTTATTTTTTATGAGTCTCACGTGATTACATATAAGATATATTGTGTGGTGCAATAAATCCTGTTTCCTTCTTTAAGGAATTGAATTGTCAATCCCCCTCAAAGCTTGTACACACCTCATAAGGCTTTGCGGTGCATCTACAGAGCATGCAGAAACAGATGGGACGCTGCACTCAAACCCAACAAAGAAGGGGTAAAGTAGGAATCACTTACTACACTGTCCTGTTTTCTCGCCATCCAGCAGGGCCCACTGCCAAAACAGACCTCAGCAGTTGGCACACGTTTGCTTTTACCTTCACAAACTGATCTTCAACACAAATAACTTGACTGCAGTCTGTTTCCGGGCTAACAAATGAGGGAGGTGAACTATTACCACAAAACCACACACCATTGGACCAAAGACTGACACGCTCGCATCTGCAAAAGCTCAATCACACGTGCAGCTACAGCAGCACACACATTTGTTCATCTACACTGACTCAAATGCATTGTATAAATGCATCTCCTTTCATACCTATGAGTAAATGTAATGACCCCACCACATTAAATTCATGTAGAGGCCGTGAGGCTGAGTCACAATTCTACTATGCTTTGCTGCCATCGTGGAGGTCCACTGGCAAGTCTTTTGTGTGCAAACAATATTATTTAAGTAGGGTCTAGAAATGTAAAAAAACATTATAGGTACAAAAGAAATGTATAATTTCACATGCTTGTTTCCGAATAGCCCAAATTACTTTTGTTTATTGAGAAATCAGCCTTGGGTTGTTGAAAGAGAAAACCAAATTTGTCTTTAGGTCTTTTGATTTTGGTCTTCACTAATTTTAGAAAAATGCCTAATGGTTACAGTAACAATGGTTTCTATTGGATTTAGTAGCTAATGCTTGTATTAGGTCAATAATAAAATATTATTCACAATGTGAAGTTAAAATCCATCTATCCCCCCACTGGCAAAATCTGGCTGGTGGTTGGAGGTGGACTTTGATGAGTACTGCTGCTCTTGTGTTGGTCTTAGTTGAAACCAGGTAAGAGCAGTTGGACATGAAATGCTCTCATTCGTTTTCTTGCCAAGAGTTAGATGACAAGATCAATGCCACTCTCATATCTGTCTGTTAGATAAAGACTGGACACAGCTAGCCTGGCTCTGTCCAAGAACAACATAACAAATGCTGCCTACCAGAATCTCTAAAGCCAACTAAATAACATATATTTTGTATGTTTAACCTCTTAAAAAAGTGCAAAAATTAAAATTTGCTTCATGAGAAAGTTAGTGACTGACTATTTCTTCGAGCAGTTGCAAGGCGACTGGGAGAGACTCCGGCAAGTTGCTTCTCCTGGCCAAGAAAACAAACAAGATATAACATGTTAAGTAATGAGGTCCTGGTGGCGGATTTTGTTAACTTTCTACAGAGCAATGCTAGCTGTTTTTCCCCCTATTTTCAGTATCAATGCTAACATACGCTAACTGTCTCTGGATGTAGCTTCATATTTAATAGAGAGATGTGAGATTGGTAAAAATCTTTACATCAACATCTCAACTAGAAAGAGAATTAGCATTTTACCAAAATGTGGGGGGAAAAAATTAAGCTAGTAAATGGGACCACTGATATTGGCACACAAGCCATAATGAGCATGTGCTCATATTATGATGATAACCAGCATGGCCCATTTGTCAGCCCGTATAGCCACATCCTAATCAAATATTACAAAGTGGTAAACCATATAGAAAAGCCATATATTTGCATAAATGGTCAGTAATACCCAAGGACTGGAGACCTCCACAATGGCAATGGCAGAGTGTGTGTCAGCTGAAACCCCACTATAAATGAGAACAATGACATTCCTCATCTCTGTTGAATCCTTTCTTTTGTCTTTTAGAGTTGAGCCTGTTAAACAGACTCAGTTTGAGTGTCATTAGATTTCACAGACAGTCGTGGAAGTAGACAAGAGGCACTGTGAGAGTCCATGGTGGGCAGAGTGCGATTCAATCTTTTAAATAGTTTGTGACGTTTTCAAATTTCCGTTACCATGGTCGGTCCTGGCCTGCGGGGAGGTACCAGCCGTCTCACTGGTTTCATCCTCGTCGTCCACATCCAGCTGTTCATCTTTCTTCTTGATGTAGCGCTCATAGAGCACCATAATGACGCCCATCACCCAGGCTGACACGGTGCCGGCAGCAAAGATGACAAAGCCGATGATGACAAAGAAAAGGTAGTCCCAGGAGCCCAGAGTCTGGTGACACAACGTCCGTAGCTGGATGCCCACCTCGCCCAGACGACGGCCCTGCATGTCAGCAGGTGAGCCACACACCGTCTGGCCCTCATCTGTCACACAGACACACACCAAGAAGAAATTATTAATCATAGGGAAATAGAAAACAGTACATTAACATAATTATTTGGTCAAGAACTATAATGTAAAAATTGTAACACTGAAAGGCACATGAGACAAAAATGTGTTTTCTCTCTTTTTCAAAATTCCAAATTGGTGGTGTTATATCAAACAATTTCTATAACATTAAATATGCATGACTAAATAAGTAACAATCAAAGAAACACCCTTAGTTTTTATTTATAAAGAGTTTTAAACTCAGCTAATCTGCCTCATCAGGTCTTTGGTTGACACTGGTGGTGCCATAACCCCACACCTGATCATCAAATTATGACTCAAATGCTGACTAATTCTGATTGGTGCACAGAAATACGTGACATCACCTTGTTCTAACTGAGCCCCGCCTACCTCAAGCCAGTGAGAAAACCAAGGACAAAAACAAAGATAAAAAAATCTTTCATGTGAAATAACGGAAATTGTTTTGACTTTTGAAGCAATTAAAGAGTTCATGTAAAACACTGAGTGTCACTGAGAGTGAGAAGCTGGTTGCAAAAATATGTTTTCAGGGTCTTCAAAGTGCGCTGCTTTAACTGCTGATCTCCTTTGTACATATCAAGTAACTTTACATACAGCAAACATACAAACTGCCTTGGCATATAATTATCATATGATTTAAAGGAACCTTTGATTTTATGAGAGCCGTAACAAAACACAATTCATTTTGTTAGCAGCCTGTTAAGCAATCCAAGCATATTACTTACTTTATATCATTTTACATAACATTTGTAAATGGCAGCAAACTGAGCTGAAGATATTTATAACATATTCAGGTTCACAGGCGAAAATGCAACCTGCACTAGCATAACAATGTTGCTTTCTTTATCTGAAAGGCTTTGGGAGCTTCCGTGTACTAGAGTCTTGAATTGGTACAGCATTAAATTACAAAAAAATAAATCATGGATGAATTATTCAAACTCCTTTCCCCCCACAGGATTAGAGAGTGACTTGGGCCTTTGTGTCTGCCTGAAACCACAGATAATAAGGTTTCTCATCACCAGGCACCGGGTATGACTAAGACCTTGCTGAAATCCACAAATCCTTATAAGAAATGTTGAGTTCCTTCTCTTTCAGAAAGCTTCAGTAGATGGATACAATTTTAAAAGACCTATCAGTCAAAATGAAATACAACACATGATGTCTGTTGAGCTTTGCAGCTGCTGACAAGAGAAGCTTGCTCCCCCAGAAAATAATCCTGAAGCCTGGCTGCTATGAGCAGAAACACAACACAACACAACACAGTGTTGCCATCTCCATATGGCCACTGTTTTTAATTGGCTTCTGTTCTTTCAAAGCTTTTGTGCTAGGGGGAATTCCCACTGGGAGACATCAAGATATTTGGGTGTTTCTGCACAGGGAACAGTTGTCTTTAACCCTATTTCAACACCAACAGCCTTAGAATACACATTCTGGTTTCGCTGGAATGTTTTGCTTCATGAAATTTGCTATTGTGCATCATATAGACCTAATGAATACAGGAACATCTGTGGAAGTTGCATGGAGATGTGCTGCTTTGACTCTCTGCACCCTGCAAGATATTTTGTGAAAAGGTGGACTATTACAGAATAATATGTTTATTGTATTACATAGTTAAAATCTAACATGTTAATTATGAATTAATAATTCATTAATATTGAAATGGTGTTATAGTTATGCTGTTTTTTAAACGGTTGAATGTTTGATGTTAATGGTATATAAATGTTTCACTGAAGCACACACACTCTCATTGAGATGTTTCCCAAACTTTTGTGTGTGATGAACTGTCAGATGAACTTGCTAAGTACCAGTGTATATTGTCATAACATTTTATTCATACAACTGAATTGTCAATGTTTAGGTTTGGTGAAGTTTGCATTCCTACTAGTACCACTTGAAGATGCACTGTATCTTTTACCTTTAGGTAACTACTTCACCTGTTTATTCATTAACTTTAGATAATTATATCTACTGTTTATACATTACTTTTGATTAATTATGTAAAATGTTAATTCTCGCTTAGCTAACCATTTAAATCATAGCTAACTATTCCGCTTGTTCATCAATAAATTTTAAGTAATTATTTAAATCATATATCTATAACTTTAGCTAACTACTGTATTTCATCCAAACCATGTATCAAATACTTTTAGCTATAACACTTGTTTATCCATTTATTAAGGTAACTATATTGATTTAGTTTCAAATATTTATCCTGTCTTAGCTAACTATTTAAACCATCACTTTTCACTATTTCAACGTCTCTGCCAGCTTGCTAACAGGTTTTCATGCACTCTCAGTAGCAACACATGGTGTTAAGGTGTTAGAACTGACTCAGGCTGGTGGGATGTGTGATTTGATAGTGTGTGAGAGGGGTCATACTGTAGCTTTCAATCAAATCATCAGAGGAGTTAATTTTATAGGATGTTTTGAAACATCCTATAAAACACCATTTGAAATGTATGCTTTTATAATATTTTATTCACTCTGTGAATAAATCTCCGTTCTGACTCTCAGAAAAGCCCTTCAGTGGCTCACAGATCTGAAAACGAGAACAGATCTGAACAACATGAGGACACTCAGCTTCTCTAAGCTCTATCTACTACGAGAATTCAAAGCCTACTCTGATCCTCTCAAAGGCTGCTGCTGTGCACTGTTCACACAAAATGCATTTAGACTCTGGCTATAACAAACACACATATCCATGCTTGGACTCACACACACATGCACACTGCCTCTTAACAGATATGAATCATAGACTTTATATACAGTCTATGATATGCATGCACAAATGCCCTCCACAAGACTAAACTTTCACATCTACTATCTCTGCCCTTGCAGAGTCTGCTATGTTTGTGTGTGTGTGTGTGTGTGTGTGTGTGTGTGTGTGTGTGTGTGTGTGTGTGTGTA
>JAVQJD010040697.1:0-24829 GCA_036023655.1 Nannoperca australis
CTCCACTTCCACTGAGAGGTGGAGAAAGGTAAAGTGGATGTGACACATCATGAAGCAGGAAGTCAAACTGTGTCTTCCCATCTGGAACCACAAATCCTTCATTAACCATTTAATACACACACGCACAGGAACATGAGAACATGAGAGCACATACACACAGAGAGTGACTCAACAGTGCTAAACTCTACTCAGCACATTGTGCCGTAATGAAACAAGATGGAGAACTAACAGTTCTTCCTCTGCACTCCCTGAATGATAAATGACAGTGTGAGCTGAACACTGATGAAGAATGAGTACAAAAGCAGGTGAGGTAATGTCAGTACATGAAGCATGCTGTGCAGACTGGGATGTACAAAAGTGTATTTCCCTAATTGCTGTCAACTACTTTAATAACTCATTAAAACAAGAAATGGTCCACTGCTTCATTAGGATTATTTGAATCTTACAAAACAATTTAACATTTTATTTCTGGTCACACCTGCTTTACTGGCGGTGAAATCTGGCCCGAAATCCACTTCACACAATCAATGGATTCAGGGCACTTTGTACTTTGACATATGAATTTGCGTCGTCATTGTAGCATTAAGCTTGCTCTTAATTACAGTGCAAAGACATGCAGATCAGACTCGGAGACTAGCGTCAGGTTTCATGGAACTGGGTGCAACTGCACATGCAAGAATAACCCTGGATAACAGGCTGGAATCAGATGAATGAGATGAATGCTGGTATATTATTAGTAGGTGAAATATATTATCAGCAGGTGGAGTTGCAGCAGACTTCAGTAATGGCTGAAATTCAGTTTCACTTTCCTAATGAGCAGAGAGGAGTGTCCAGGTTGCCTTCTCCTGGCAGCAAACTGATCTGGTCCAGAAGGCACAGAGTTGCAAGGTGCTAATATGCAGAATTTCCAATGTACACAACTCTCAATATGAATATATGCAACCTGTCCAAGGTGTCTGCTCACTCTCACTGCATGCTGGGATATGGGTCTTATTCTGTCAACAAATGAGTGCAAATATATAAATAATGAATAGCAGCGTCTTTGTTACTGTAATGAGACACCCCCAAAAGCAGCACCACAGTGGTGAGTGTATACAATACAATACCTGGATGGCCAAACCTGATGTTAATTACACAACTCACACATGCAAATTACATCAATAGCTTCCAAGCTTGGCACCAAGCAACACATTGTCCTTCATATCTCCATGGATTCCTATTCACGTCTTACTGCTCATCTCCATGGAGAGTGTGGGAAATGCTGCCATGTTCACACTTTGGTCTACAGCCAAGGCATCACGATGGAAATGAAAATGTAAAGAGATGTTTACGGAGACACTGAGATGCTGCAGGGAAGCTTAATATGAGTTCAGTAAAGGGACACCATAAAGTTACATACATAGAATAAATATTCAAATTCAGTGTATTCTCAAAGCACATTTCAACACGGCGGAAACAAGGTGAATGGACATTGTATTAGAAGGCAGTGCAATTATTTCACCTTTTTCTGTCTGACTTTTCCTGAAGAAAAATACATTTCATTGCTTAAAACTGTGTCTATTTCAGAGTTTACAGATAATATTTGTTCAGATTCGTGTATTTGAGGAGGAAATGAAAGGTAGTAAACATCCAGGTGGCAGCTTGTAATGAAGGGTCAGGTTGTAATAAACTGTATGTGCTAGATCTGAGGAGCAGCTCGCACAGGTTTTGTGTTGGGTGTTGAAAGTAGGGCAGCTGGAATGAGCTGACTTCCACAACTAATTCAAAGTTCCACTGTCGTCCATAGCTTGCTGGTCCAAAACCAGTGCCAGCTGATTAATGTAATGTTTTCTTTTCCAATCTCTTGCCCCACTTTCTTTATTTCATTTCCCTTTATTCCCCAGAGGCAATCAGTGTTTCATCTGCTGCCAGTTGCTTTCTAGAAATATATTTTTGCCATGAGAAAAAATAAAATCTTTTCCAGCCCGAAGCAACAACTCATTGAGATAAGCAAGACGCATCATCGACTCCACTGTACACACATTGTCAGAGTAATGTGTGGTCTGTATGATGGAGGGAAGGTTGATCAGGTCATGATCCGCTGTGAATTCACTTCAGTAAGTACCATGTGACATGTTTAGTGCTTTTATCATGTTATCATGAGCTGTTGTGGTAAGAATGTAAGTAAATGATGTGTTAAAGTGAAAAAGAATAATTTATCCACTCTGCGTTGGAGTTGATGGACAATACGAATTTATTCTGCTTTGAATCCTGGAAACTAATGTCATGGCTAGTTTTTTACATCTAGTGTCCTTTACATTTCCCAACCCCTCGTTAGCATAGTACGTATTAGCTCAGAGGGCTAACGTGACTATATTATGTGAACCTCGCTGTCACAATCTGGCAGTTCAATAAAGCGTTGCTCCCAATTTTATCTCACCATTTCTGTTCTTCCATCTCATTGTCTTGCACTTCACATCTTAGTTCTGTGCAGTGATATTACTATGTAGTGAGAAGACGGATATTTTAATGCAACTAGCTCTCACCCCCCACCCCCAAGCTAAGTAACAGACAGACAAGAGCAAGATCTCGGATAAAACCAGACTTTAAAAGGGATCACACAACTCTTCCTCCTCTCCCGTCTCTTTCTCACACCCTATCTGAAGGAAGAGTGCATCTGACTGTTTTCCTCGCTCTGTCTGACCGTCCACATTTGACATGCAGACAGACAGAAGACCCTCCGCAGAACAAATTGGTCTCAGTGCTGTGCTGGATCAATCTGAATCAACACTCTGAAAGATTGAGCAAGCCTTCAGAAACCCTGCCAAAGTACAGGGATAACAGCAAATCCTAGATTTTATGAAATGATACTTATATAAAATATAAATGAGTCAGAGCTCAGCTGCAGTGGAAGGAGAGTGAACAGTTTCATTTGTCTTCACTTCCTCTTAGTGCCTGGGTGACTGTGACCAGAGCAAGGGGCAGAGCACCAGACGTTCCCTTAACCAGACCTGGTGGTGAATGATATCAATCACTGGGTGCAAGAAATAAAGCCGTGTCACATATCTATGTAATGTGCAATGTGCTGGTTACAACACCACCACACAGACGTCATGACTGGTTAGTTTACTCATCACGAAACATACCATTTAACATGTCTGTATATGTTGTGTGGATGTGAAAGGAGCTGAAGATGTCATCGGGGTGTTGTCTGAGGTAATCATCAGGGTGGATCGGGCTTGAGGCTTCATGGTTTTAACAGAAAGACGCTGTTATGAAGTCAGGACACAGATTGAAACATGAGGGCATTTACCTGGCAGGGAAGGTCTAACAAAAGATGCTGCTGAGTTGTATCATGGGAATTAATACTGGGTACTAAGAGTAAGGAGGTCTTGACCTCTGCTGCTTCCACTTGAACCATTCTTTTTTGAATCTGTCTCTTGTGAGTCTGAAATACCTGAGTCTGAAGTACCTTTTTGTTTTTAACCCCCAGAATACCCAGAAAAGTCCAGAATAGTTCAAACATTGCATTTTTACCACTGCATCTGTATTTTCATTCTACTGCATTTACTTCCAGAACATGTCATCTGACTGCAATGTACAGTAAACACAGTACAGCATGCCTGCAGTGACATGAAGCTTGTTGTGTTTCCATTAATACAAGTAGATTACAACAATTACTAGTGCAAAAAACAAAACAATGCCATCAATAGATTTAAATATAATCTGTCATTCAGACAATGATCCACAATCACAAGATGTGCTCTTGAAGATAAATATCAGAGCTGACTCGTCTTTTTCTTGAAGCTGAAAGTTGTCAGAGTACTCTGGACTGAGTGTACACAGGTACAACATCACAGAGTAAGTACTGCAGTTAGAGGAAAACAGGATCATCAGTATACAGAAAGGAAAATAACAACAATTATTGTTTGATGGATTATTCATCACATCCAACAGCGACAGCACAGATGCCCAACAGTCTCACTGGGGCTATTACAGTACGGGTGGGGGGGGTAGAATAGGCATATTTAATCATTTCTAGTATGATCATATAAACCGTGCAGTGCTTGATAATCACGAGAGATTTAAGACAAAGACTTTCAACAAACCTGGATGTTCAGTGATATCTAACAGCACTCAAGTGACCCATATGAAATATTAACTCCCGATGAAAGGATGGAGTCATTGGGGAAATATGATAATGTTACTGATCCACGGTCTAAATTCAGACAGGATGCTCAATCCCTGACAGTTTTTGCCTTTGGCCTGATTACATCAACATTTACAAAGGCACTGCTAAAAGATCTACAACGAACACTGTAGTTCTCAAACAGGCGCTGCTGAGAATTTGAAATAGTTAAAATACTGAAACAGTGAAATCATAGTCGAAATGGCAGTCGAAAGTCAAATACTAATATGTTGAAATAGATAAAATAGTGCTGAAAGAAGTGTCAGTTTGTGTAAACACTGAGTGAAGCTGAAGTCTAGATTTAAGTGTAAGTTTTGTCTTAGTTTAAGTTTAAGTGCTGAGTGAAGATGATCACTCAAAGTTCAAGCACTGGAAGCTCAGTAGAAGTGAAGATGATAAAATGATCGAAGTGGACGTCCTGACATAATGTATAAAAGCTTTGAGCATAATGTTGAACAAGTTCAAACGTATGTGGACAGTATATACTGTATATAGCTACAGCTGATAATCATGACGGTGTTACCAGGTTAGTTTAGCCCTAGATTAATATTATGTCACTGTCCCTTTAAATTCCTTCCTCTCTAGGAGTGACAGTCCTTGTCTTGTCACACTATCATTTTGTCCTTCTTGCTCCTTCGTCTTTGTGTCTCCTGTGATTGTAAATCTCTTGAGTATCGCTGGGTTTGTAGCACTACATCTGACCACACATTCAAACATGTCGCCGTGTTTTACTGCGTGCAGTTTACAGTTAACACAGTACAGTGCAGCTGCAGTGACATAAAGCGTGTCATGTTTCCATTGTTACTGGTAGATATGAAGAAAAAAACTGAGTGGTGATTAACGCAAATTACAATACAGCTTTATCTCTGAGAATGCAGCATGTCTCATAAAAGCCCTGCTGTACTCATTTTGATGTCGGTGCTGTGCAGTGTATTGGTTCAGTATTTGCCTTTATAGCAAAACTTGTTAATGAATGTTTATGAGACAAAGGGCAGGGTTTACTTTGTAAGAGGAGTACTGCTCATTGAAGTCGGTGAAGACTGTTGTAGAATGTCTTCTGTGGCTCTTAAGGACCTTTCTAAAGTGTGAGATAATAACCATGGTTATCTTTAGCGGATACATGTTTTTAATCGACAGCCTTGTGTTACAAACTGGGGCAGGGATTTTGAAAGAAGTGGACATTTACCAGGCAGGCAACACAACATCTGAACATAGCTGAATTGCACTGCCTAACAGAGCAGCAGGTGGTGACTGAATGTGTTAGCATCCTGCACACTAACACACTGCATTTAGGGGGCAGACTGATACAATTAAACCAAATGTACATAAATGGCCTTTTGCAGCAAAAAGATAAACGTGGTTTAATTAAATAACAGGAAAATAACTGTGTAGGACAGTCGGTCTCAAAGATAGTAAGCTAGCCTTTGCAAGCCTCTATTGAAAAGATAACTGAGGTGTGCTTCATTGTTAAAAAATAAAGTATAAAATGTTTATTGTTCCCGGTAAACATAATAAATATCATAATAACCTTTCCTTGCTGTGAAGCGCCCAGTTTCCATCATTTATAACATGAAGGCCTGATGACTTCAAGGTCACAGCCAGCGCAAAGAAGCGTAATATCAACAGTGAGCAGCCGCCAGAACTCAAGATGAACGATTGGATTGCTGAGAGTAACGTGAGGAAGAACAGCATTTGGAGTGTGATCTAAACTCAGAACAATATGTTTAAGAGTTTGAATGGAGGTTTTGCTGGTTTCTAATCCTGAATAATGAGCTCTGGAGAAGTGATTTTCTTTCTCCTTGACATCTTCATACACTTACAGAAAGTACAGGCAGGCGAGCACATTCATATTGGCTTCACACATTCACACATTTCTCCCTCGCCTCATCATACTGCAGAAAAACAACCTCTCTCGCCCACTAACATGCACACAATCATGCACATGCACTCACACACACTCACAGTTTTCTCCTAAGCAGCTTGTATAAAAAGACAGTTCTGCCTGCGTTTCCTCTGTGACTCAGTTACTGAGAGCTGCAACGAGGCAAGTGTGTACCTTAGTGTGTGTGTGTGTGTGTGTGTGTGTGTGTGTGTGTGTGTGTCCCGCTCCTTTGAAACTAACTTCTGATGTTTCTTGCCCTTGCTAATGTCTGTGTTTGTCCCTGACGTTGTCATAAAGTGACCGTGAGGAAATATCAGCTTCTGTTCAACTCTGACACTAACGGAGATAAATGTCATGCAGACACACACAAACATTCATTTTTGTTTTTCCTGCCCAAGCAGTTCTATGTACCTCACACACAACGCAGCATATCATTAGATAAGATTTCAAGAAAACATATATACATATCTAAACTAAACATAGGGCTATATGACAGGTTTGAAGAGACACAAATAAAAGCACATTTAATGCCCCCAGACCAAACGGGAAGCACCCCAGCGTGGCACACCAGCAGGACCACACACCACATATCAACACGTAATACATGCAATATGTATATATACCATATATGGAATTGAATGACTGCGGATTTCATAGTGAGGCCTATGTCGTTACCACAGCAACCCCAAAGATAGATTGGTGATGTCAGGACACACAAATCTGATGTGATCATTTGAGAATAACAGTGCAGTCTGTCTTAAAGATCTGATCTGAGTAACATCTGGTTTGCCTGCAGCCTGAACAGAGCCTTACACCCAGGATGATCAAACGGCACCAGCTGGGCATGTGAATGCCAAATATTAATGTTTAAAGTTTGACTGACAAAGAGGACATAGGAGCACATCTCCGATCACCCGTCCGACTGCTCAAACACACAAGACGTTGAAAGCAAATAGCTGCTATCAGTTTTCTATCAGAGTCGTACCTTGGTGTTTTTAAAAGGCCAGTACCAGACCACCTGAGTTTGACTGTCTCATAACTGACAGGAAAGTCGGTTATGAGAAATATATTGAGGTACCGGACCACTGAGAGCTTTGTAAACCAGAAGAATGCCCCTGTAATAAAATCTAAAGTTCACCAGAAGACAAGGGCAGGGATATATTGGAAAGTACAACAGGATTATGATGGAAATATGTTCAATCTTAAATATTACCCTTGTTAGCTCATACAAACACCTTCCCAAGACGCCCAGTAATAGCAAAGAAAAGTCCATTCTTTTGTGTCCACACTGCAGGTAGACTTAGCTAACGAAGCACAATCTAAGATGATGAACAGGGTGAATCTTCTACCTGAACAACATCAGCATGTTTAGAACCGAACAAACCAGATTCATGCCATGAGCAGCTGTACAACAACACAGAATACGCTGTCTTTTAGGACATGACTCCACGACCTGGACCACTCATGAGTGGCATTTGTACCCAAAAGAAAAATTCTCCAATTGAGAATCTGTGAATGTGAGTTTACTTAAATCAATTGTAGGTGCCACCTGAGAACAAATCTGTGTGTACAAGTGGTCCTTGAATGAGTCCTGATGGACTCTTAAATCTTCTACAATATCTCATGTGCACACTGTAATTTAACATACATCTTTATACCACTTGACTACAGTTGTGCATTGAAGCTCCCAGACTGTATGGAAACAGAATAGTGTCAGAAGTGTTGTTGCTGCGTATCACTTTATCTGAAATCTTCTTTAAGCACTCACACACTGGAAATCATTTGTTCACAAAATGTCATGCACAGCTACAAATCTCCTTATGGATTCAAAGAATGAATCTGTTTGTTCAGATATTTTTTCCTCATTCACACACATCACACCTTCAGGTATGGTGATACACAGCCATTTATGTTCCATAAGACTGCAGCTTTATGAGGTACATACAGTGCTGGTACATGGATATCAAGCAGCGTGAACCCTTCGGGATTTACTTCAAGATGGCTGAAACCTTTCGGGCTGAGGAAAAGTGTCTTTTTGATAACATAGATTAGCCAAGTGGACTGGTCCAGAACTCAGCTGCACATAAAGGATGAACACATTACAGTCGGCAATCTGTGCAGTAAAACACAATAAAGGACCAAGAGTGATGATAAAAACGCACCTGCTAGTACGTAGTAATGAAACCAGTGAGAATAATCCGGCATCCTTGAACCACTGAGAAGGCCAATATACTCTTGTGTAATAAAGACTTCCGTAAAGAAACACTTTCTATCAGGACTTTTATCACTTAATGGATAGATGTTCAGGATGCAGGCACTAACAGTTTAATTGCCTCAACTGAATTCCTCCGGCCTTTTACGAGTTTTACAATTTTCTCACCGCAACACAATAGGAGCACAGTGCCACGGCCCTTATTGTTCCTTTCTTCTCTTCTTTTTTTAATTGTGGATTCTGACGTTATGAAACGGCTCACCGAGTGTGCTGAGACGGGAAGGGCTTGCCATATCAACAGGGACCCACTATTCAATCACCTGAGACAGAAATACATTCAGGCCTCTGACTTGGAGAGGGTCACAACCAGGATTACCTCGCTTGTGTTTCGATTTCACCCGCTGCTTTCGTGAGCGTCTGCGGTTAGATTGTTTTGTTGTCTTCCCAGAGAAAAGGGTAAAAAATATATGTTTCGATCGATTCTATCTTGTGCAGTATGTGAGGTGCGCTCAGTATGTGGACACATTTCCACGTGATGCCTCTACAAATATTGTGAATATAACTGAAAACGCCCTGTAATGATAAACTTTACAGGACAGAAAAAAAGCAATGTTTATCTTTTTAATAATAAATGACCCCACAGATGTGATGGATCTCAGGATTCGTCAGTAGCAGTGCAGTTTGTCACTCATTCAGTAAGCCAAGGCGGAGGACAAAAGATGTGTCCTGGACGTCAGCACCACAAGTTGATGTGTATCTTTAGAACTGTAGCCTTTAATCATAACCAATGCTTTTAGTCTGCAACATCAACACAGCCTTTACGTGTGCTTCCTCTTCGCCTCCCTTGTTTTTCAGCCCCTTTCCCCTCCTTCTCTCATGTTACACTGCGGGTAGGTCTCAGTAAGTCAGGGTGAAACTCTGTCTGCTACAGGATGCATTTAGCTGTGCTTTCCCAGTCGTTTCACTGTGGCTTCCCTGCAAAGCTTCAAATAGACAGAACGTGTTTAAAGGGTTTCAGATCACTTCTCAACAGTAACATAAGTGTTAGGCTTTCAAAAGAGTGCTATTTGCCCTCCTTTAGATGTCATCCATTTAGCAAAATATCCTTTATTCAAAGGTTATCTTAAGTTGAAGGCACTCAATAAAGACTCCCAGCTTTACCATAGTAAACAAAGCAGCTGCTTTATGAAGCCGTGTCTTTGGTTCCTCAGATACTGACCCGTCAGCAGAAGACATTTATGTTTTTATGATTCCAGACAAAGAGGTGAGTTATTGCTTTTTGACCTCTGACTTCTCAACCAGGACCCTGTTGAGCTGCCTAATGACTTCCTGCTCCTCTGCATCTGATACGTTGTACTGGCAGAATCACATTTCCCTGGTGTAAGCCGAGCAACAAGCACGGTATTGTTCTCCGTAGCTTCAGAGGGCTAGCTGATGCACACAGGCTGCTGGCAGTCTCTTGTTAAGCACTGTTGGGGGTTTTGAAAACGATTGGTTTTGTTTTTCCAGAATAAATGCTTTAATTCATGTAGTGGTTCAGTCAAACACTGCGTTTTCAACAGAGTTCTCAAATACTGAGACTTTCACATGAAATATTACTTTCTTAGTTGAGTTAAAAAATGTATTCTAACCAGATATGTTGACTTGACTATGAGAGTCTGACTGGATTGTATTTACCATCTTACCCATCCATTGGTTGGATGCATCTGCCAGAACCAATCAAATGTGAGCTTGCTAATTTGTCTGTTCTACCTGTTTCCTATTACTTACAATTTCATTATGATTTCCTCTTCCAACATGAATTAAGGTGACATCATGAAGCTGCAACAGTCATTACAAGAGAGATAGATGAGCTAAGGAATGAGACAATGACATTCGATAAGAATAACTCGAAGCCAGGATTTCATCCTAAACTAGAGGTGAACATCGCGAGCATGAAACAGTGGCAGTGAAATCAGTCTTTTCTTTTAAACGACATGTATCTTGAGGTTGACACCACTTTTACTGCAACAATGATGAACAATCACACAGCGTCAGCAGGTTCCTCTCACCTCCCTCTCCATTCTTCAAATGACGTTCTCAGATCCTTTCTTCTTCCCTGTTGGATTCATCACATTAGCAAGAAAACTGCTAAGAATGTTAATAATGATAACGGTAAAAGCTGAGCAGGGCTAACAGGATAGACATCTTACTCTGTGACTCTCTTCCCGACTCAGGAGGGAATCTCCACGAGACCTTTTGGTAAAAAGAGTCTTTTTTTGTTGTTTACTTCTTGTTTTCGTGTAGGGAATGCATTTAACTAACTGAACCACACAAGGATTTCCAAACATTTGCCTCACTAACCATGAGTTTCAGTGGGGAAATGCAAATAGAGACCATTGTCCCGTCACACAATCGTTACATTTACGCCGATTACGTGCTGAGACCAGGGTGAGGAGGAAAAGAAAACTCCTTCATGAGTTCACAACACTGCAGTTAACAGTTTCAGATGTTTTCCTTGGTTTTGTGGCTGTTGTGGACAAAAGGAAAGAGATGCCATGACTTCCAAAAGATGAATGCTCTGAAAGTATTTGTAGTAGTAGCTGTCCATCCAATCTCGACCACAAAACAGTTGCAATGACCACAAGCAAGTGACTGTGATCTGTGATTCCTTTGTTGAGTAATTTGGGTCTGGTAGGTGCCAATAAGAAGTTACAGTACTGTGTGTAGGATAGTACAGTATAAACATGAAACACAACAGGCTACACCGAGATATATCAATGAATCTAACAATACAAATGTTGTGACATCTGTAAATGATTGTTTATTAAAGTATTATTGTTACTGTAAATGATATGTTCAGAGACGTTACCATGCAATATGATTTTAACATATCTGTGTTAAATAAGTACCGGGGCCCCTCTTTCATTATCTCCTCTGTAAATGAAAGAGGGTTTGAGCATTATTAAGTTATTCATTTGATTGCATTTGATTGGACTCTGCAGAGGTCAACACTTTGTCAGGAGGGTCAACAGAAGCTATGATCTAGAGACTGCACACACTAATTAATATGTCACCAAGTTAAATACATGTTTTCTGTTCTGTGCACTTCTTCAGCTGTATGCTGCTGATCCTCTCCACCTCCTTTATTACTACAGAACCTGTTCAGAGCTAAACAAGACAGAGGCTGTGCTTCTCCTGACATGAAACTTTATGTAGAACAGGAATTATGATAAGCTGTGTCTAAATTCCAACCTACACACTGAGTTTGCACATGTTGAATATGGGAACATGAGGAAATACAGTCCAGTAATGTTGTACTTCAGTACAATAGTTCGAGTTCCTAAAAAGGTTCCTGGAAAAGGGTCCATTTAATTGAAATAGGTGTGGTGAGTTGACCACTCATATCTGTTTCCATCCATTTGACCAAGTGATTGACCAATCAGAGTTCTGTACGCATTATTAACAATGGAAACATTGTCCTCCTACATGGCTTCCTATCAAAATGTCAGAAAAATGCTGAGAGGCCGTGCCTTGAGACTGATGCAGATATATAAGTCCATGAGCAGAAATGTTTATTCTTAAATCAACATGTTTCTTTGAACAATGTGAAAAATGATAACTGCTCCATCAACAGCAGCTTTACTGTCAGCTGAACATGACCAGATGAGCTACGTCCCACCAACAACCACTACGTCAAGAGGTAATTATTCAGGATGACTTGTTGTTGTTGCTCCAAAATAAGACGGAACAGAGGTCACTTTAAATGCTCAGAGCATAGACATATATCATCCAGTCAAACCTTCCCCTGGTTTTGTACTTTTGTCTCAGGTATTGAGGTCCTCTATTTCTTAAGATAGGAGAAAAGAAACTTCTGGAAGTTAGACAACCTGTTTATACAGTGGGTAAATAGGCTGACAGATAAAAGCACAGCTCATATTTCATTTCTTTCTCTGAAAACACAGTGATATGCTCTCTATCTGCCAGCTCTCCAACAGAATGCAGATGACAACTGCATCCTGTATAGTGTGTGTGTGTGTGTGTGTGTGTGTGTGTGTGTGTGTGTCTCCATGTAGTACTGTATATCACCACAACCAACTATTCCAATACAAAAGCAGGAAGTGTGAGCCTCTGAGTAGCTCTCTGTGGCCTCACCAGATCTTAATCTGATCTCTAGCCCTGTGACCGGGTTAACAGCTAGAAGGCGGCAGTGGAGGGGCAGTGAAGGGCCTGGCATCGGCTTATGCTCATCCTGTAGCACAACATTCATATTTTCAGGTAATTTGAATGGTTGATGTTGTTTATCAGCATCTGAAACAAGATGTGCCACAGCTGTGACATTCACTAATGTGATTAAGAGGAGGAGTGTAGTTAATAAATGAAATGAGCTCTTTTATATGCTGTGTGTTTGTGCATGTTTGTGTGTAGTTTAAGACGTCTTGGGGGCCAGAACCACCCCCCTGAAGCTAATGTTAATTTTCTCCACTTAAACCTGGACAAAACAGAAATTCATCATTAGCCAGCCTTGTTATAGATCTCCCCGTATCCCTCTCAATTTACTCTTCTTTTAAGTATTTATTAGTTTAGATTTTTCGTGTGTGTGTGTGTGTGTGTGTGAAGCACTTTGTAACTGTGTTTTAATAAAGCCTTACTTACTCACTTACTTACTTACTTTGACCCTGTGGTGTGTCTTTGGAGAGGCTGCTCAGAGGGAGTTGGAGACGCTTCAGGAATACAATGACCATCAAGAGGCAGCTTCAGAGAGCTTGGTGCTGGACAAACCTCCAAGTGGAACAGTCCCCGGGCTCCCATTATGAGACCTCATTTACTTTCACCACACAATATGACTAATCACATCCAGTTTAAGTGTAATGAAATGAAAGGCCACACAAATCAACAATGTGTGGTTCTTAGTGGGGTATTTTACCACCTGTCAGTCTTTACTGTTTCCACACGTACTCTTAGCTTTTTGCACAATTCACACTATTTAATGGAATTGACGAATGGATATGCAATTGCCAGAAGTAATTTTCAGTCAAGCATTTTAAGATTTGTTGCTTTCTGACACAGAAAAGCAAAACTTTATGAAGACAAATCATAAAATTACAAATAGATACGTGTATACTATTCCTGAGAATTAGGATGTGGTGGAATTAAATGAAAAATGTTGCAGAATTATATTCACATTATCTCCTAATTATTTGATATCACTGGATATTTCCTGTGAACTTCAGTCCCATATGATAAAACCAGCTGTCTACAGCCAAGCAGTCGAGTGGAGTTTGGCAGTGGGAGAATCACCATGTGGCTCGGTCTCCAGAGACACGCTGTCAACGTGATGATGACCGTGGAGGATGATCAGGAGTCCCTATGGGTTTTTTTAAAGAGATTTTTTGGGCCTTTTATAATTTACTGACAGCTGAAGAGAGAGGTCTAGGTGTGCCGGGCAGGGCTGGAAGAGAGCCCAGGCTGCTGCAGTGGGGACTCTTTAATGGTACATGCTCTGCCAGGTGAGCTACTTGGGTGCCCGCAAGTTTTAACTTTAATACAAGACCGGAAAACTAGTTTTAAGGAAGGAAAACAAAGTCAGTCCAGCTTTGTGAGGAATAAAGCCAGTATCATTTGCCCGGATTCCATTCAGAGCCGCATTATAGTACCATGGCCAAGTTTGACTTCAACCACTGGACAGAAGCAGGAACTTTTATCTGGTTTGAAGTTACACGTGAATGAGATCTGGACTGGACAGCTAAATGGGGTCAGCTGGTAGAGAGGCTGTCCACAGTTTGTGTGTATTTGCGGCTAAACAATATAAACATTATAATTACTCATATTACTACTGGTTTTCTGGAGTGGTGGTACAAAGAAGAGCTAAGAGAATCAGGGGTGTAAAGGCAGCTGGGAAACTCTGTGTTTGGCATTTCGATCACCAGCATGTTTCTTTTCTCTGGGGTTGACTGTCGAACTAGTATGAGCCAGCAAAATGATTCCCAGCTCTCCATATTGAGATACTTCCAAGTCGACTGGCCAAACACATCCAGGGAGCATTTGGCTTTGGATGGACCAACATCTCACAGGGTAAGCACAAGGATCGCTCACTTATATAATTAAATAAGAGTGGCTGCTGTATAGTGATCCCTCTGTGTCTGTAAGCCTCCACGCTCACCTTACACCTACTTAATGAATAAATCGGATTCCTTTGTAAACTAGATCTTTCTATGGTATCTGGTTCTCTGAACTGACTGCTTTCATATAGCATCTTCCTGGAATGGAGAAGAGGTGGGGGTGTTACTAAAATTAATTTAGACTCTTGGGTGATTTTCCTCTTGGCTAAGACACTTTCAGCATTGCGTTCCTCTATTTTATGAATAAATATCTGCTTTCATGCTGTATGATTCAGTAAATCCAGAATTTGATTGAGTCATACGTGAAATACCCGCGCAGGATTAATCAGAAAATGAGGTTTTGATCTCTTTCATTAGATCTGATGGTTTATTGTCATCTGTATGGGAACCACAGGGATCCACATAATGAAGGTCTTGTACCGAGGCACTCTCAGGGCTGTTGTCCACCCATTGCAACTTTAACACATACTAGAAGTGAAACTGCTAAAAAGTGTGTCATCATGAAATTTCCTCTTTACTTCCATGGATTGTTTTCCCCTCAGCGCACTCAGATGTCCTGTAATTACACAGCATGTGATGGCCTTAACACGTCCTTAATGCATCATTTTACAACACATCAATCCTAATAAGCCGTTCATTTGTGCCCTCAAACTGTGACATTTCAGTGCACTGACTGTGCTTTCTGCCTTCATTAGATAAAGAGAGAAAAATACGATCGCATAGTTGACACCTTGCACAAATGGAGGCAGCGTAGGACTCATGGCCATGCAGTGCTTATTACCCCACGCTGTTCAACAGGCCTGGGAGCTCTGCTGCTGCTGCTGATGTAGCAGCATTTAATTGGCTTGGGGTTCAGTTTTACTAGTGACATTACAAATGCACACACACACACACACACACACACACACGTGAACGCACATCAACCACATGTCAAGCACCTGAGGCTCAGCTAAAGGAACTGATGTATAATTAATGTGAAATTGGAAATGCATGTCTGTGTGTGTGTGTGTGTGTGTGTGTCCTTCCTTGATGGAGGGTGGGAATGAATGATGGAAATTAAAGGCAATTAAAGAGAGAGGAAAAAAAGGACAGAGAAATGGGCAACAGATAAATTGCTAGCGAGGAAGCTAGCTTGGTAGTTAGCTAGAAAGATGGTAAAGTTTACATGGATTACAAGGCAACTAAAAGTCTGGTTGCAAAGGAAATGCTATCTTTACTCATGACTTAATTTTAATGGCTGCAAGTCTTTTCCAAGTTCTACATAAATGATCCTGTTGAGCAGACCGACAACAGGTCCTCTTCTCACTTTCATATATTCACTCAACTCCATCAAGTGCTTGATGTACAGTGGGGATACACCCAGATCCAGGGTCTGCCCCTCATCTCCAGAATCCAGAATGTCAACACTACACCTTTCACTGGAGGATTTAGCAGCACACAAACAACATGGTGATTACAAAGGCGAAGGCGCTGTGTTTTGTTCTGCATCTTTGCAGCTTGAGAGTCCTCCCGCATCATTTAAATCCCAGGTATGGGAGCATTTTGTCTTCCTGTTAAATATCTTAACGGAAAAATAGTAGTGGACCAAACTGTAACAGTGTGTAGATATTGTGCCCTATGAGAATTTGAACTCTGGTGTGTCAGTGACGGGAGCTTCATTAAGTTCTTTTATAAATTATACATAGAAAACAAAGTTATTTGTCTCCAAAAATGATCCGTGATCTGTGACCGTGAGTTTTGTGATCCGTTACAACACTATTTATTAGTGTCAACAAGAAATATGGTGGCAAGAGAGCCATGCATGACAGCCCACTTCAGAGCCATGACATCAGAGCCATGATACTTCCTGTCCCAGTCAGTGGATCAGCTGGTGTCTTTTGTGTTTCAGCCACAGTCACTATCTAACTGTTGGTGTGTTCAGCATGAGAACCCACCAGTTGGGAGAACCCACAACTCTCCCAACAACACTGAAAAAAAATAAATAAATGAATGTTCACCTTTTGTTTGGGCAACGCAGAACACTTGTTTCTGTTGTGTGTGTGTGTCACTGAAGAACAAGTCTGTGCTGAGTTGGAGGGGAACTGTACGACCACCTGGGAAGTATAACGCTGTGTCTCTGTGTGTGTCTGCGTGTGTGCGATGTCCCCTGTGGGTTGTCTTCCCAGGTGGCCTTCAACTCACTCCAGCCTTTTTATGCCTCCTCCTTAGCTACAGACACAGGCACACACACACACACACACACATATCTCAGTGAAACTACCACCTTGCAACAATTCATCAGTGTTTTTAATCACAAATACATTTCTGCCAAATTGAAGATATTTAAGTTTTGCTGATATTTTCCAAATGGTCCAACATTCTTCAAGAAGTGACAAAAAACTTCTTTAATCACGTCCAGGAAACTAGAAGGAAAGTACACTGACGCTGCTATTAACAGCAACACTGCTGTGAGACTGAATCAATGCTGTCACATAGAAACAGAAACATTTCCAGAGGAACTGAATACATGGAGACTATCTACTGCGTGAATCTGGGTCCAAGTTGTTCGTCCCTGATCACTTAGGCCAACTTGTTGAAGATGATGCATTGCAACCAAGCATAGCTTCATACCAATGAAAACTATGGGGATTTCAGTGATATGGATGAGTAGGTAGTAACGGTTGTGTTGAGAATGATTCTGCTTTTGTATTGAATGAAGACCCAGAGGTGTCACTTTGTAGAATCAGATGAAACCTTTATTTTCTTGACCGGTTTTTAGTTTTTCTGTAATATTGCAGGATTTGTACTGAGATTTCATATAAAGAAATGTAAGTGTTGATCGCAGCCTGAATTACTGACAAGATGGGCTTTTTTTCAGTGCAGCAAGCAAGAAACATGTTGAAGGATTCATGTATGACAGCAGCTACAGTTGCCCTGGATGAAAAATGCTGAATCAGGGAGCAAAATCTAGCAGCCCATTGTGTCCCAACATGACAGCAGAGCCAAACACTTCTGTATCCTGTGCCTCTGAGGCAACACACAGCCATAAATAACCCGGATCAGGTTTTATGAGAGATAGTTTATCACTTTGAATCAATAACTGCTTGAATTGCCAGCGTGGCTGCACATTCAAGAGTCATGAAAATTTACTGAGCGCAAAGAGAAGCATGTAAAGATTCAGTACACAAAAGAAAATAGGAGCCGCAATAAGGAAGAGCAGAAGGGCTGAAACGACGTGAAGTGAGACGTCTGTCCTGATGTTCACACATTGTAGTTTGTTAGAAAATAGGTGAATATGTATAACTGTCAGTAATTGTCAGATGTGAAAATGCTGGATATCTCTCTCTATTTGTGGTTTCAATTGTCAGCTGCTCTGTGCTTTATTTAGCTGTCCATCCAGCACGCTGCTTACACGGCATCCAAATGAGTCAAAGCCCTGTGATGTTTCTCATTTGGAGGCCTTTCAAAGTGTCTGGCGAGGTTGAAAATAATCCTGTCTCTTGAATTTTCTGCCAGGTCTTACCTAAAATTTCATCAGCGCTCCCCACTTGTTTTGACAGTAATTTAACTCATTTGAAATACAATTTAAAAAGGGAGGGTTTGGCGTGGGGTGGGAGGGGGTACGACTTGATTGCTTTTGATCCTGAGTTTGAGAAAGATGGGATGGCTGTGTAGTTGGATACGTCGGGCCTTATGAGTGATGACAGCGCTGTTGATGTTCAAGTGCCTGGAGTGTTGAAACTAGTGGAAGTTTCATCTCTTGTTCGCAGCCCGGTCTGGCTGCAACAGTCCCTAGAGTCTTTAGGGGAAATTTCCAATCATATTAAAATTAATAGCCTTGCCAGTGACAGAGAGAGAGAGAGAGAGAGAGAGAGAGAGAGAGGCAGGAAGAGAGAATCAGAGAGAGAGACAAGGGATGTTGTACCCTGAAGTTGTTGAAGTGTCAGTCTTTTCTTTTTCAGAAGAGATTAAAATCATTGTTTTTTGTCGTCTTTGCCGCCACTGACTATTAAGCTTCCAGCACTGTTACAAGTGTTTTCAACTAAACCGAATAGTCTGAATAAGGAGATACACAGTATACCTGAGTGTAGCCTGCACTACATCACTTCTGATGAGCAACGTTTCTCTAAAAGACTCTGGTGTCCACTCACATGCTAGTGCTACTATTTGCTGTAATCGATCATCCCTCAGCATCGCGGGATGCCAAAACTATCGAACGTTCAAATCCATTAACTTCAGCTGAACTTTTGAATTTTGCAAAGATTGAAGACTGTTGATTTTGACTCAAGCTCTGATGGAGTCAGAATACCATGCAGACCTTGACATTTAGGATCAGCAGGGAATTGAGTTCATAAAATGTGTTTGTTTGTTGAGCATGAGTCGGCTGAAGTCTCTGCAGGCTTTCTGCTTCAGACTGAACCTGTTGAATTAACACAGTCTGTCGTTCAGTCTCTTTTGGTGATTGTTCCTCAGCAATGTCATCCTTTGTTCATGCATCATGAACATCTGGTTCTTTGTTAGTTCACATGTGGAGCGAACCACAGGTACAATGTTAGTTGTGACTGAAGATTAACAGGTCACACCTGTTTGCAGACAGTGGTGATGCCTCTGTGCTTGAACATGTAGCACCACTGTCTCATGATTTCAGGCTTCTTAGATCATCAAATAACCTATTTATTATTTATTATGTGTGGCCCTCTTTTATGGAACTTTACATAATTGTGCCCTTGATTCAAAAAGTCCAACTTCAAATTGTATTTTACATCTTAATTCAAAGCCGCATTGCAAGCTTTCTTACTATTACTTTTTAAATTTAAAACCAAAGCCTCCATCACCTCCCTCCAGTGGTTCTTATTGTGTGTGCACTGCAACAGAATACATAAGCAGCAGAAATGTTTTTCACTGTGTCCGTTTCTGAGCCAAATATAAGACCTGTAATCGCTCTGATTCACATCTTACCCCTCCAAGTAGAAACTTTGTTCATCTTAGTAAGAGGAAAGAAACTTTATTTCACATCATCATTTAGAGCTGAGTCCCAGGTTGCTGACCCACAGCAGTTCAGCCTGCATGCGTAAACAACACAACGCTTCCAACTGTTTAATTCACTACCAGGGTCTATTAAAGAAACGCACCCTGCTGCTCAACACGCACAAGCTCCCTAATGTCTCTGTCGTTCATGACACCTCTTTTTCACACACGCATCCTTATTACGTATCACATCTCTCATACACTCTTTAACTTTCACACACACACACACACACACATCTCCTGCTAGAGCCTTTTCTCTGTGACACACACACACACACACACTCCCCAATTTCTCCTCAGTTCCCTGCAAGTGTGGCTGGGCCAGATAGGACTTAATTTGTCCTCCTTCTAGATGAAAACATATGCTACAC
Organism: Nannoperca australis; assembly: GCA_036023655.1. Classification (NCBI taxonomy): domain Eukaryota; kingdom Metazoa; phylum Chordata; class Actinopteri; order Centrarchiformes; family Percichthyidae; genus Nannoperca; species Nannoperca australis. Next base: position 19,742 of record JAVQJD010040697.1, read on the forward strand.
CTCCCCTTTGTAAACAGACTGGGCAATTGAGTAGAAAGAGGAACTTAAGCTTCAGAGAGACAGACTATGGAGACGAGTATTGAATACCAACAGAGATTACAAAACTCCACTACATGAGCTGAATGTAAAAGGTTACTGTATACAGCAGCTGAATATAAGAGAGGATATTTAGAGAGATAGGAAGGGGCATATATTGCAAAGACTGAGCGAGAGTGAATGACGTTTCAGAGTGAGGGGAAAAGAACGAGGCAGATGGAGATAGTGGGGATTAAAGAATTAGCATTGAGTTATGCATTTATTATTCTAGAGGCAGAGAGGAAAGAGATCATTTGGGTGAAGGTATGCATTGATTATCACAGTGTTTTGTCAACATAGAGAAAAAAGAGAAAGCGAGACAAAGGGGGGGGGGGGTATTTGATTAGGCTCACTGGTAATTTAAAGGTGCAACAAAGCAGTTTTGTACTGATTTTAAATATAACCTGCAAAGATCACACATCACCGGTAGAATATAGATCAAACACAGATGGACTGTGGACTTTTGCAGGTAAGCAGTTTGAAAGGTTCTTCAGCACTGACGACCAGTTGGTATTTCATTTTAATGTTCCACTGAATGGGAATACACTATTTCACCTGTAGAAGCTTTTACATCTCATCATCATAGTTTGAGGATAGAGACCCAAGATACAAAGATGTGGACAAAGAGGTAAAACCATGTTTACCAAGACCTTTTGCAGTCACAAGCTTTGCAGGTATTTGGTCATTAACCAAAGTATTGTAGAAATAAAAAAGGTGACCTGATGATGGCAGCTATGTTGAAGTTACAGGATCAAGAGGCAAAGAATAATCAATGCTTAAAGGTTGCACATAAGATGTAAAGTGTGTGCCCAGTGGAAGGACTTTGTGGTTGTTGACCCGTCTGAAAGAAGGGGGGGGATTCTATGAAGGCTCTTTCCTTGTAGCCTGAGATTGTGTTGGCAGCCAGCCATCCATGCTGAGCCTGAGTCATTGTTGGCAAACTGGCTCTTCACCCTGACAGCCTTGTTGAGCTGGCTTTTGACCAGGCAGTATTAATCTCTGTTTCCCTTCCCATGTGCCTGCGTCTTGAATTTCCAAAGGGTCCTGCCCTCCTCAGTAAACCATGGACTTCAAGTTGTTCGACTCCGCTATGGTGTTCTTTAGAGGGCAGGTCCACTGGAAGACGGGTGTCACAGGAAGAGTTACAAGAGAGGAGATAGCATAGGCCTGTAGACTTTCATTATTCTGAAATATTCTCAGTTGATTGATTCTTTTCAAGCCAACACTTTGGGAAAAATATGTAAAGAATGCTCGGTAAATAAATGAATACAAGATGAAACTTGATTATTCCTCTTGTGAAGCATCATGTGGCTCTGAACATGAGGGTTCGCAGGAAAACTCCACACTGAGGTAAGTAGAAGATATATGAACGAAACAGATGTTCAAAGTGTTTTCTTCATGACTGAATATAGCACCTCGCAACATGAAGTCAACACGAAGAGCTGCTCATTGAAATAGATTCTGAAACATTGCACATGCACATCTTGTGAACTGGCAGGCCATGTCCAGGTCATGTCATGCTTCCCCATTAACATTCACAGCACATGCTTTGTTTTGTGAGCATTGTGAGCCAAGCTCGAAAAAGATGAATTGCTTCAAAGGTGTAGCTCATCTGCCTTGGATAATCAATGTTCACGGCATGCTGAAGGCCAAAGAGGTAAGCGAAGGAGGTCCGGAGGTCTGGTAGGTCATGCAGGACGATGCACCCTTCCAACACAACAGACACGTCTTGCACATTTGGTGATATGGAGGCATCATCGTCTCCAAGTACAGTGAGGATGGAAACAGACACCTCTTTCTTCAGGGTCAGTGTCCTATAAGACTATAAGTATAAAGAAACGTCACTGAACAACCCCTGTGCATGTTCGCCCATGTTTAGCCCGGAGAGCTTGTAATCGACTGGCGAAGCGTCCAGGGTGTTCCCACCTCTCACCCAAGGTGAGCTCAAACCCCCCAAACAACCCTTAACAGGAAACCCAGGTGTAGCAAATACATGGAAGGACCACATATCTCACAGAGAACATCCGTCTTAATGTCCTCCCTCCCTTTCCTTGGCATCACCTCAAGAGCTAAGAACTACCCTTTAAAATACAGCCAACACATTCACGCCAGTTAATTTGAAACACTGCGGTGGAATAAAGGTATATATTATGTGCACAGAAGGAACCGTTCTGATTCTATGAAACAACCTGTTTTTGTATCATCAGGAAAGGTAGAATTCCTGCCAACTCCGACTTGTTGGCAGGCATTAGTCCCGAGTAAATACTGTGTCTCTGTGCAAATGAGATTGGAAATTAATTGATTTTAAAATGCTACAAAAGGCAACTTTCAGGAACTATTAGTCTACATGTCAACACTTCTTTCTCTCATATTCAACCTGTCTCCGTTTTATAATGTCTTCCTGCACTAAATCTCTCCATCAGTGTCTATTTTGTTCTTACACCTTTCTTTCAATCAATGTTTTTTTAATGGTATTTACATACAGTAAATTTGCACCTTTTACTTTCTTTTCTCTCCATTTCTCTGTGCACTTTGGATTATTTCAGTGCCAGTCATCCAGTGTGAGGGGCAACAAAAGAGCTTGAGAGCCTGAAATCGATTACTCTCTCAGGCGGAGTGTACAGACATTTTCTCTTCTGGTATCACCCTCTTCCATTACTGACAATCCTCTTTCTCCACTTTTCTGTCTATATATCTATTAATCTGTCACCTTCTCTGTCAATCACTTTTCTTTCTGTCCCCACAGAACACCACCTTCCTCATTCTCTCACTTCTTCTCAGTTTTTTTGCTCACCTTCTAATGGTATAATCCAACATTTTGGAAAATCTGTTCGTTTCACGCCTTAGAAAAAGTCCAGTATTCTTTTCAAGTTTGTACCTAACTTGCATAAGTGTCCCTACACTTCATGGTCTGAGGTTGGTCTCCCTCCACAGCCGGAGTTTAACCTCTGCGTCATCCTCCAACAGTAAAACAGGCTCCATAAGTACGGCTTACTTACTAAAGGTTTGAGGCACACACTGCCTGCAACTGAGCTTCACATTTAAAAGAAACACAACCATTATATATACACATATATATATATATATGTGTGTGTGTGTGTGAGTGACTCTAATATAATATTCTGTCTCATTTTGAAAAGCCAATGACGCATGAGTGGACAGATTCAAACAATACTTTATTTCCATATAGCGTAACACTTCCATGCTTCATATGAGGCAGCGAAGCAGCTGTAGCAGTGATGCCATTAGGACCCTGGGGAGTTACAGGACTTTCATTTGGAATGGTGCATCCTCCCTTCATGGTTTATGATGTTGCAGAGGAGTTAATAGTGATAGTCACAGCCTGTGAGTAAGCTATAGAGAAGTGAGAAGAAGTGAGAAGAAAATGTATTCCCCAGAGCCTGGGCCAAAAAAACAAGAAGCAGCGTTTGAGAGACAGTGAATGGAGGAACACTGTATTCCTGCTGCCTACAGGTTCTCTAGTCAAAAAGTAGCTTTACTGTCATTCTTGTAGTTTCATTTTGCCATAGCCTCTAGTCATCTGTTCCCAACTGCGAAGTGAGATATACCATGTATAAATAGGCTGTTGTAGCAGTATACATGCAGTCACTGCACTAACAACTGCAGAGTGTGGTGCTATGGGCCTTCAGAGCGATGGCCGTTTGTTTTCGGGATAACGGGCTGTCAGACAAAATTGGCTTTCGGTCCAATGGGACATGTTTCAGACTATTGGGGTTCTGGAATAATGGGCCATTGGAACAATGTGCAGTACCCAGTAGCAGCTAATGTAGCATCGAGCTGCTAGTCTGAAGCAGGTGAAGAGCGAGCTACTCACTTTCTAACTCCACAACACAGATTGTTGTTCACTTTCAGACCTGCAGTCTTCAGACCCGACCGACGCTGACTCAAGTGACAAAGTAGTACCCAAGCACTGTACACACACGGTGATGTGTAGAATCACTGTTTGCTTTTAAGAGCATTTAGTGTGATTCCATGTACTATGTTACAAGCAGTGTAGGTGTGTACCTGATAGAATATGCTGTTGTTTCCTGACTGCTCCTGGTGATGAGTTTAAAGAAACGGACATGGCAACAATGCCTCTGTCTTTTCTGGAGTAACTCTACTATTAAAGGTTATGCACATTAGCTTTGCCGTTCCTGTGTTTACCTCTATGCTTGTGTCCTTTGATTTTGACATATATAAATATGTATAAATAAATGTTTTTTCAGGTTGGGAGTTGTTCTGTCCTGTCAAGAGTTTAATCAATACTTAATATCATGAGCTGCTCCCTCAGAGGGAACCTAATCAGCACAGACGAACCTAAACTACCCCAGAAACCTGTATCACAATCATCTAGTGTGACCTTACCTTTAGTCAGCCAATCTGTATGTCAATAACTCCCTCTATGACTTTCAGACTTTTCCATTACTGTTTTTCTCTCCCCAGCCGGCCTCTTTTTCCATCCATCTTTCTAATCTTTGTTTACAGCACACTCGGTCTCCCAAGTTATCACAGCTGCGATCTAAAAAAAAAAGTACCTTTTTTATAAAAGCTTGGTAACTGACTGAAGTTTTAAAAAGCAACATAATGGTCTCCTGGATTTGGAGATTAAGCATTTTTATAATGCTTATTTTTCAAAACATACTTTACTTCAAATTACTGTAGCAGCTGAGTGCGGTGCAGTCACATGACCTGCTCCACTCCCAGGTTATCATGTGGTTCGGGTGACTTGCTCTGGAGGTGTATTTCAGCAGCACAGGTCTCCACTACTGAATATATATTCCAGGCCGCAGTGTGTCTCTGTGATCCTGATGTTGCTACACGTCACTTAGATCATGAAGTTGACACTCTACAGTATACATTACATTACATTACATTACATTTAGGCATTTAGCAGACGCTTTTATCCAAAGTGACTTCCAAATAAGAGCTTTACATAAAGTGCATAGAATCATGGACGAAAACAACAAGATGTCTCATAAAATAATATGAGTGCTGGTGATGAATCACAAT
>JAVQJD010040702.1:0-10687 GCA_036023655.1 Nannoperca australis
CTCCACCAGCACATTTGTGGAGGCCACGACTCCAACAAGTTAACACCAAACAAAAAACCCATAAGTACAAAGTTAAATAACAAAAAGATTTAAAAGAGCAAGTAAGACGAGCGGAGCGACCGTATCGGGCAGCACGCACTTACAAGCGCATGCGCACACATGCTGACAATGTAAAGATGTGTTCACATAGAAAGTGTTTTCGCTGTGCATCATTGGCATGAATTTGTTGTTTGTGCAGTCTGTGTTTATTCTCCTCAATCAGCGAATGTCTATGTACTTCTCTGTGCATTCATGAAGCACATTCATAAGGTCCTGTGTTTCAAAGGTCAAATGTTTCACTCAAGTTAAAACCTTTTCAACTCAAACATCTCTGCTGCCTCAGGGCGATTTTGTATGCAAAGCCTCTATGTTCTGTCTGAACATACCATAATAAAGTAGCATGAGTAGTTGCAAATTGGTGTATTGTAACTTTAAAATCAGCTTCTTTGCCATTAGCCTATTGACAATATAGCTTGCTAATGGTTTGGTTATAGGTTAATTAATGTTATTTAAAATGCAACTTTCTCAACTTTTCTATGTCTTTGGAACGCTACCTTATTATACATTTACTATATAGTATTAATGGAACAATTCATATATGATAGAGCCAGCTGTGGATGTGTGCCCACAAACTGTTACAAAAACCGTGAGATTCTTTATAAAGCTTACTGTAACCAGATTTGTCAGATTTTGTTAAACATGGTTAAGAACATGTGAAGTGTGGCCCATTTCTCTCATCACCACTGTAGAGGAGGAAAGGTTGATATTCTGTACAGCTCCCCTTCCTCTGCCAGCCAAGGTCACTGGCATGGATGAGTCAGCATCACAAACCCCGCTGTCACACTCTACTTCCTTTGTCTCCTCGGCGACCATCAACTCTCAGCATCTCTTTTTCTCTACTGTTTTGCAATTTATTTCCCCCCTCTTTTTCTCATTTCCCCCGCTTCGGTCCCTCTGTCTTTTTGTTTTTCATCTTCTCTTCCTTCATATGGGGATTATATTTCTTGATATTCAGAAAGAAAAGAAGGCAGGGGGAGATCCGGGGGTGCCTTGCAGAGAATCCAACACTGACCTCAATTTACAGCTCACTTTTTACACTTTCTTTTGCCCTTTTTGCTCAAAAACAACTTCAAAGAGCTCTGGCAGAGGCAGGGGTCTGGTCATACGGTGAACGTCAGAGGACATCTAGAAACCTCAACCCAGCCTGAAAGTGTGCCAGAGCATGTGACATGACTGAAAGTCAGCCACAGGAAAGGCATAATGGGCTGCAGTCCATTTCACTTTTCACACCTAACTGGCTGGATGTGCTCTGTGGTTCTCAAATTGGGGGTCAAGACAGTTTCAGGGCAAAATAACATTTAGTACAAAAAAACATTACCTTCAAATTCCTGAATATTTGCAGCTTCCAGCGTTCCTCCAAGGAGTAGTCATGCAAAAGGTTGAAAAGTAGAAGTGTCTTTTTGGAGGAATGTGTAAGTCAAAAAGGTTCAACGTTTGTTTTAGTCTGAAATTCAAACAGATAAATTCCCTCTAAATAATAATAACTGTACTGATAGATGGTTGATTACTTTTTGATCAATCAAACAAAATCACAAATGCTTAACAAAGAGATGAAAATCTGTCATTTTCTCTTCTGTAGGTGAGATGGATACATGCAAAAGAGAGGTCACAGAGCACAGTGAGAGCTGAGTTTGATAATGCAGCCATACATGCTTTTGATTAAGCCAACAAAAGTAATAACACAAAGAAACTGTATAATTAAAAGCATGCCGTAGATTCATGAGACGGAGAATTTATCTGGCCACCCTTTATGAAAGGATAGGAAACGTTTTATTACATACCATCTCATAATTTCAATGGAGGGTTTTATAGAGCTGAAGAGAGAGAGAGAGATGCAGCAATTGTTCAGCAGGCTCTGATTCACGCTATGAATGAACTCAGCTGTATTTTATTATCAACTGTCATTGTGCGTCCAGATGAGATGATGGAGGATAAGTCAAAAGGGAAACTTCACATGAGAGTTTGTAGTCCGCTAGGTGACAAGACTTTAACATGTTTAAAATGTTTGATGCTCACCACACACTCAGTGCATCTTTATTCATCTACTCTCAGAGCCGTGAAGTAGGGACATTCTGGTGTTTTTTAACTTTCTTTTGTCTGCACCAAGTCTCACTAAATGTATAAAACATGAGGAACACTTGTTCTCTTTATAAAATACAGGAGATATACCAAGTGAAGTCAAGGGAAAAATATGATCCCATTTTGATTTTTAAATTGAAAATTCCTTCTGTCTACGGCTGATAACTAGACAGCAGGACTTTAAAGACTTGAAACAGAAGGTGGTAACTGTGGTGTATGAGGGCACAGATGGTTCAGGATGTTGACACTAGCGTTCACATCAATATTCCTTCTCAACAATGTTTTGAAGTACTTGTACTTCAGTATTTCTGTTTTATGTAGTGGTGGAGGAAGTGTTAACATGTTTTACTTGAATAAAAGCAGCAATATCTCAATACTCCATGTCAAGTAAGTAAGTAAGTAAGTAAGTAAGTGCATGCTTGGAGGGGGTTTGTTATCTTAATCCAGATTGCTTTTGGTTGAACAGTACATTGTTTAAAAGCACAAAGCCTAACAATCCGATCTGTTGCGTATTTTGTAACAGGAGTGCATCCCAAACATAACTGTAAAATAAGAAATTAAATAAAACAAAAATGGTGCTTGTGCCTCTGCCAGTTTTGTTAGTTTGTTTAGTGTTACGTGGCCTAATTATGACTTTTTGATAATAAACTCCAAAGAGATACTTTTCAATAGAGACCAGGATCATTCTGTAATTCAGAAGTTTAAGAGCAATGGCCATTTTATTTTGGGTATGTCATTTTTGAGCTCATGCTGAAAAAAACGTGGGTGCTTGTTAAAGAGTTGTTAGTAAGTGAAGTACTTATTAGGCCGAACATTTCCCCCTATCAGATTGTTATGTTGTATTATTTGATTATTATTATTAACATGTAAGTAGAATTTTAATGTTGTAGTCGGTTTAGTTGGAGCAAAGTTTACCTACATTATATACTGCTGGGTGGTAACTTTTACATTTTATGAGACAGCAAACCATTGTGTTAAATCTTTATCTTTCACTATTAATTTTTAATATATGTAAGGCAATAAAATGTACAATATTTCCTCTTGAAATGTAGTATATTAGGTAGTATAAAATACAACTACTTTAGTGCCTCAAAATTACTTCAAAATGTACTTATTGGTTCCTTTCCAAACTCTGATTTTAACACACACAACATTTCAATATAAGGAAAATATTGGCCTTTTTTTTCCACTACATGTAGTGTATCTGACAGTTGTATTTTCTAGTTATTTAGCAGTTTTGCCTTCACTGATGGTCCAAGCATTGGTGGCGTCATTTATCCAGTTAAAATGAAGGCTTGCTTGCAATTTGACAATCTAACTGCACATAAACAAAATTTAACAGATGTTGATTTGTACAAAAAATGGTGGTGTTTTTCCCGCTTATATATGTACATTTAGAAATTGCAACCTGATCTGAGCCATGCAGAGCTCCACAGTCCTACTCAGTATGTACGCACTGTCTGTGCTCCTGCATGACCACTCATGCTGTGAGAGGGATTGGCATGAATTGCATTTTCATATTTCACATGCTCAAGAAGCTCCAAAGCCACACAAATACAAGCCACGGATGACGGTGCGGAGGTCGGCACATTCTTATGTTTGAGTAATGGTGTTAGTTATCATTGAAATTAGATTTCCCCCATGTGATCGATATGTATACTCAGATAGTGGCAGGGGAGGATGAGGTGAGGGTGATTGTGCGAATTGAGAAGCCAAGGATGTGTCGAGCTAATTCAAAGACCAAAGTTCTCCAAAGCCTTCAGGAAGCACTGAGGATTAAATCATAGTTCCTGATATTAGTGTTGAGGCAGGAGGGGGAATCTGAGCTAAAAGCATAACTGGGGGGTGAGAGGAAAGCAGAGCCTTGGGTCTTGGGGATCAATGTGCATACATTATGCTGAGAATGCATACCCGAGGAAGATCTCAGCTTAGCTGGATGGGGTTTTCATGGAGAGACCTGTTTCGCAAGGTGGTAGCAGCAGTGTGCTCTCAAAGGAGCTTTGAAAAGATGGCTTACCTCAAAGGTCGTACTGCAATTTGAGATTCAATTTAGACTCTCTGTTTACCTTGGATAATACATTTCAAATTAAATTTTAAATTATATCCATCTATAACTCATCACAAGTCAGTTGTTTGTTAGATGTTTTTTCTTAAATTCGTGTCACAGAACCAGTGGCCCATTTCCTTGCCAATAACGAGAACAACTTGGCTAATTAAAAAAAGGTGTCCCAAGTACGCAACACTGAAATATTAAGTCTGTAAAGCTCTGTAGCTTGTGATTTTCTCTCCTCTTTTGACAGCTCGGTGAGACAGAAGTGCAGTTGGCTTAGATTCTTAACCTCTCACTGTTTAGTTTATGGCTTCCAGTGGTGTTTTACATATATTTTAAATGAACATTAAGCCATCTTTTGCCTCTTTGTCAGCTTTAGATGACATCCCTAGCAAAACAGATAGGGACGGTAAAAATCGGATAATTGATTTTTAGATGATAGATCTAAAAATCAATGAACCGATCCGAAGTGTAAAATGAAAGCTATGTCAGAAGCTGCTATTGTCCTTAATGTGAGTCTTTTAGCTGTATGGATGATGGGGGGTTTTATTGCAGCGCTGAAGAGGGAGCCGCATTAGCAACTGTAGTCATGTGGGAAATGCTACTACTGAAAATGAAAATCTAGGATTGATGAATTGCCCTAAATGTAGCTCTTTCTTGACATATTCAGCAATCCCTGTTATGCATGCATGCATGCGGAAGAGTTCAGTTTTCAACTTTTGGGGCTCTTGTCTGAGACAAGTAACGGCCATCACTATGTAGAATAACATTTTATATCACATTGACAGAAATGGTTACGTAAATACATTTAATCAGCAGTGTGACAAAACAAACATACAGTCCTAATCTTCCCACCTGAATTAATAAACATAAAAACAAAAAATGTTGAATGCTGCTTTAGGTGAGTTATCCACAAGAGCTGTGCTAAGAGCAGTTTCATACATAGAGTATCATGTTCCTTTGCATACCAAACACTAACAGGGGAGATGAAAAATTATGATGAAAATATGTTAATTAGTTAACCTGTTAATTGGCTCTGGTATGTTAGGATTCAAAGGTGTTAGAAAGCACATCTCAGGAATGTAGGAAGTGAAAACCTTCAGGTAACAGTGAAAAAGTAAGTCACCACACAAAAGAAACATAGATAACAAAAGATAGCAGAAGATAACAAAGTATGTAAGTTTTAGTTCACACTCACTGTCTAATTTTAGAGAAACTTGTGAAAAGGTAAGGTAATCTTTAAATAAGACATTTTAAGTCATAAAAGAAAAATGCAGCATTTTCATATAAAACCAACCAATAGCTTTTTACTCCCTAATTAGTTAGCTAATTCAACTATTTATTTTCTACTTGTCACGTGTGCCCTGATCCTCTCAAAGGCAATTATCAGAAGCAATTATTCAACTCCACAATGAGTTTAACAAATCTTGTTTCACTTCTGACTCGGACATAATGCTGTCAGGTCTCTTACCTGACAGAACAAAGCAAACAGCAGCAGCACACAACAAGACAGTTATAATTAGGCCTTGAATAATTTGTGTGAGAAAGAACTAACATGACCTCAGTGATTGGATTGATGGACATGTTGGGTTATAGCAAAGCTTCACTGTAATAACTTTAGTTTAAAAAGTTTCTGTAGTCTACCAGTAGAAAAACTGTTCTGCATATGAGTACGGGTGGATGGGGGAGAAAACTACAGTTGCAGAGACCTATTAAACATGCTGCTGTACTGAGTTTATGGCAGCTGTAATGTTTTGTATCCTAACCAATTATTTAACACTGTTAAAATTTGAATATATAAATGTTAATAGTAAATGCTGTAATAGATTTATCTTAAACTGTGGATAACAAACCAAAGAAACATGTTTCACTTTTTCAGAAGGTCTGGTGAAAGAAACCCTCAATGAGGCATTGCACTCAGTTACAGAAAATGGCATCAGCACTTTGGCTCTTTATAATATCAACAGAAACTCAAACATGGCTGTATAGCATAGAGTAAGAAATATAGAGAGTATGTATTGTCTTGTTTTATGGATTTAGGAATATGTCTGGGGAATCAACAGCATGCTTTCTAGATATTTCAGGGGATTGTCAACCAGATATTTCATGGTAGTCAACAGCTGCTGTTTCTTTTACATTTGGAGCAGATGAAACAGGTGCTATTTTTGTTTCACTACCAGTCATTGACTTAATATAACAGTGAATGGTCAGCAGGGAGTGACATTAGGGTTAACAGGCTATAAACAAGCATAATTCAACACAAAAATGTGAAGATAGTTAAATGTTTCTAAAAGTAACATGGCTGATTAAACACAAGCTGAGATCATTACATTACATTACATTACATTTAGGCATTTAGCAGACGTTTTTATCCAAAGCGACTTCCAAATAAGAGTTTTACATAAAGTGCATAGAACCATGGACGAAAACAACAAGATGTCGTATCAAATAATATGAGTGCTGGTGATGAATCACAAGTGCTATAGATAAATACATCGCTGCCAGTGGCAAAATCGAATCGGCAAAATTGTTTCAACTAAAACTGAACATTATACCTTTCATGAATGGAGGATGCATTGCAAGACTACTGTAAGTAGACTATTAGTTTTGGTTAGGTGTACTTAATAAACTGCCAACTCAGTGTATATTTATAAGTCACATAATGATATAAATTGTGATATAGTAAAATCGTCATATGATGTAACAACTCTGTAAATCTAATATTGCCATGAAGCGGTCCTGCTTACTGATTTGCAACCTTGCCAGCAATGTGGAATGACACACACTCACACAGACACACACAAGAATTTTATGCATTGTTTTTAATTGAACATTGAATACTAAGGTTGTGAAGTTTGATTCATTGTGACCTGATTAGAAAGCCAATATAGCTGGACATAATATTTGATGTCTGATAGTGACCTGAATGGACTTTTGATGTGCAGGCTCTTTTTTGAGCTGAAAATGCCTCGCACTTTGCTGATGTGCATACTGTGTGTGTACTCCTCTTCCACGCGCACAAACCCACGACAGTGTGTATACGTGAGCCATCAATCAGTTGATAAACTGGCAGGTGAGATCTCTGGTGAAGGAAGGATATAATTATACCTCGATGTTGCAAGAAATGATATTGGGATAGTGGTGCATCAACAACATAGTGAATGGCTAAATGAGAGGTTAACAATACTGTTGCATTAGTGACCATGGTTACACGCCTCATTTCTTTTAAAGAAAATCAATTATCTTACATTTAGAGAAAAATGCAGGACAGTAAGTACAATGATTGGCATAAAGAAGTCATAATCAGTGTCGATAATTAAAGAGTAATTTGATATGATGGGGATTTTAATTGTGATACAGATAATCTGCATAATGCAGATGGATTATAAATTCATTGTATTATCTTACATCACTGTCAGTGTGTATGCGAGGAGGGGAATGATGGGAAATCAGATGTTCCACACAGCCTGATTCACTTCACAGACACAAGACAAGTGAGGAGAAGCACTCAGAGACAAATATAACCAGCGCTTGCAAGCAATGCATCTTTCAACAGTCTGACTTTTCACACCGCCCTCAGAGATGAGAACGAAAGAGGGGATGGGAGGACAACTCAAGATGATTGGAGAAGGGGTTCGTCATGAAGAAGGGGTGGTTGAAAGATTACATTTTTTTTTTAAAATTAAAATAAAAAGATATTCACAGCCCTCATGAAGGGAACAACGGAAGTAAATGAGAGACTGATGAGCTTAACATACAGGTGAAGTAGTAGGTGACTGTGAGATCAGTGAAACAAGAATAAACGCTGACAGAGAGGAAGAACATCAGGCAGAGATAGCAATTTGTGACAGATAGATGAAAGATAAGAAGAGATGGAGAGGAAAAGTGTGATACAATGTGTGACTGTAGTCCGTGGACAGAAACTGGGCTGGGCTTCCACAATAGGCCTCTGTTTTTGGCAAGTGTGTGTGTGTATGTGTGTGTGTGTCAGTGAGGACAGTCCCGTGCCCTGCACAAACACTAGCCTTGTGTTGCCCTCTGCCTCACATCCCCCCACCCCACACACATAAAAAGCTGGCTAGAGGGGGCAACAGGGTCACATGGCGCTGGTCACATAGTGCCCCCCTACAATAAACATCTTCACTCACATGATATACTGTATTTTGCAGTGTGGGATTTGTACCTTTAGGTGGCTTACTCACACCTTCAGTAGCTTCCATATGCCTACACACGGCCACAGGGGTCAGTGCCTATGCACATGTAAAAGGCTTTTTAGTCCAAGCACTACTGATTAAAGCCAATGCTACATTAAATACACACACGCTTTCTTGACAGACATGCAAGCAAAGCACACAAACATAGCTGATGTTTACCATACCTTTAATGAAAAGCAAAAGGCTATGCAAACTCTTATCACAACCACAGATCATTATTCAAAGCGATATCTCTCCCCCCCAACCCCACCCCCCCACCCCCACAAGGAAGCTTTGCAGGGGGAGGAAATTCCCACATATGCAAAGTTTGCTTTGCTAATCTGATTCTGTTAAACAGGAAATGAAGAAATTAAATGCACGGGCATATCCACACACAGACTACTACCGTCTTCTTCTAAGCCCTGTCTGCTCTTGGTAATGAATCAGACGTTGACAAGACACTTTTTTGGAAGATCCTACTCTTCTATAAATAGAACAAAAGAAGATCTATTTTGAATGGTATATTATGCAAGCAAAAGAGCTACTGTCTTGTATCTTCTATATAAACAGACTATTGGAATAACTGGAGAGTTAGGGCCAGAGCTTCACCCTCCTTTGCCTCCACATCCAATGATCACAGACAATATGCAGGCTGAGTGGAGGTGGCCGGCATGGTTCGTCCTGTTTTGATGTTGAGTAGTATCAACAGCTGCTTTATGAGGGTGACATAAGGAATAGCCTGTTTGTTCCAATTGACACAACCGCTTTTAAAAAATGTTTATAAGTGGACAGAGGAAGCCTTCCTTGGGCACTCTGACAAAGAGGAAACAATGAACAGTGATCATTAGGGGAGTGAACTTGTTGCAGATATTTTTTCCACTGAACACAACATTAACCTTACTTATGACCTGCTTAATAACTGTAAATAAAGTCTGTTATCTGGTTATGCCCACATAATAAAAATATGTCACAAACACTGACAACAATACAGTAACTATGTATTTATTTAGTTTACTGCTGCAACTACAGACTATTTTCTTAATTAATCTACTGATCAACAAAATGACAAAGCCCAAATAGACAGTGGTTTTATATTTGTTCTACCAACAGCCTGAAACACAAATATAGTCAACTTATTATCATAGAAGACTTAGAAAACCAGAAAAGATTCACATTTGAGAAGCTGAAACAAGTGAATGTTTTGTCATTTTTTCTTTAAAAAAAAAACAAAAAACAAAAGAGGAGAATGTTGCTATGGATTCAGTTTTGCTGTGGACTGCACCTCGGGCCTCATATTTTTTAGCCTATTTGTTTACATATCGACAAATTGGATGGAAGTATGCAGGGTTAGCTATCAGCAGTTCCTGTTTGCAGTGTACCCAGGGATATACGCACAGCGATCAGTGAATTACTTTGATACTGAGGATCGATTCCCTGGCAACGCAGAGGGTCTTTTATTCTGAGCAGATTTATTGACTTTTATGCGATGGACATTGGCGATAATGATATTCTTGTAAAGCGCAAATCACACGGAATCTAAAATAGGTTAATCATGTCTGTGTTCAGATTTCAGTTATGACTCTAAGAAGTCCCTTAACTACCTCCATGAGTGGTGTGTCACAGCCTCTGCTGCAGCTGTTATATTGATAAATGGGCCCAACTACAATAACTAGCCTCTAACTTCCTGCACTTGTCTCTTTAGCCTCATGCAGTATCTTTGACTCACGTCTCTCCCTCTGCACCCACCCACCCACAACTCTCCCACGGCTCCCTGGGGGAGCTCTAATATTCAATTTTGGCAATATTTTAATGACAATGCTACCATTCTTCTGCCTAAAGACAGCGCCATCGTTTAAAACCACAACAGAGGAGTCCAATAGAACTATGTGAAAAAAAAGCTGAGCAGAAGAACAACAGAGCTGACTGAGAGGTTGTTTAAGGTCATTGCCAGAAACTAAAAACTCACTGCAACAAGCCTCTTCAAAAGTGGGAAGTTTGAAAATAGATCCCAGCTTGTCACACACATTCACACAGCCTCCACGGGAGTGCTGCAGCTGCTGATTATATCGTTAAACAGTGGAACGACGAAATGGACAAAAATAACAGAGCTGCCGTGAATGTACCGGGGATGGCTCCCACACACACTGCAGAGTTTTCAGTCTTGGTCTCCCAGCATCTTGCCAAACCACCATTTATCTCCCTCATAAACAAAGGGCCACACATTGGCACTGAATGACACACACACACACACACACACACACACA
Source organism: Nannoperca australis (assembly GCA_036023655.1). Classification (NCBI taxonomy): domain Eukaryota; kingdom Metazoa; phylum Chordata; class Actinopteri; order Centrarchiformes; family Percichthyidae; genus Nannoperca; species Nannoperca australis. The sequence continues at coordinate 10,686 of JAVQJD010040702.1, forward strand.
CA
>JAVQJD010040720.1:0-24212 GCA_036023655.1 Nannoperca australis
CTCTCCCTTCTCCTCCTGCTCTCCCTCCTCCTCCTGCTCTCCTTCCTCCTCCTCTTCCTCCTCCTCCCCTTCCTCCTCCTCCTCCTCCTCCCCCTCCTCCTCCTCCTCTCTGCAGCCGCTATTAGCATAACAAACCTGAATCTCCCACCCAGCTGCAGTCAAGTTGCATTGTGGGTAATGTAGGCGCCAGGTTTGGACTATTGCACTTTATAACGGTGTTCACAGTTTTGTCACACTCAGTTAATAACTTGGTGACAGAAACGACAGACAAAGTCTCAATTAACTAAACTAATGAATTAAAGTTCAGTTATTAATGTGACCGTTATCTTTCCTCCTGGTGGTTACAAACTAACACCAGTGAACAGGAAGCAGCCGCACTTGCTTCTGATTGGTCCCCCATTATTAAAAAAGAACTGATATTCATCCAATCAGGTCCACCGTACATGTGATACAGGTTTGTCCTAAATTTTAGAAGCCTGAATTAGGTTTAGACACCAGAGCCGCCACTGGAACGTCTCCACTCACTGGGTTTACAAAGAAACAAGTCATGGCAGCTCTGTGTGTCACTGCACCAGCTGACGTGGCGTTGCATGGCCTGCAGGGGGCGCATGGTGCCAGCGAGTGGGCGGTCAGAGCTGGAGGCGACACTGGGAAGCTGTTGCCTAAACACACACACACACACACACACACACACACACACACACACACACACACACTCATTTACAGTAACAGACTGGGAGTGTGAGGATGACACGCTGCAGTCTTTACTGCGGGTTACTGGAGGTCGAGGCAGGTGTGTGTGCTCAGCAGACACCCCGTCAGGTGTCAGACCTGAGGAGAGTGCTGACTGGGTGTCAACAGAGAGGACAGGAGGTGTCGCAGGGTAAAAAGGATTGTGGGATTGTCTCAGGCCGTGGAAATTGAACTGACTGCAGTGCAGCTAACAACATACGCAGGGCTGCAAACAGCAACTAACACGCAATAAAATGAATTATTTGGGCTAAAATGCCCCTCACAAGTTCCTAAAGAGCAAAGTGAAATCCTTAAAACGCTTATTTTGTCCCAGAAGGTTTCAAAACCCAAAGGATTTGACTATAAATCACAGAAAAACTTTAAATCTTTACACTGGAGCAGCTCCGAAGAGATCACAGAGAAATATCACTACAACTGATCTCCATACTGAACAATTACTGCAACATGTTACGTTCAGCCTCAATAATCAGCTGATGTCTCCTCACCGACCTTCATTAAGGTTTTACATATATTCTAAAACATGCAACAGTAGAAATGAAGATTTGTTCGGTGCAAAGTGTGATCTTCCTCCGAGACAGGAACAGACCGGAGACACACCTGCTACAACAAACTGCTCCTCCACCTGGAAACGGTGTTTTACACGTGAAGCCGGTTCTACCCACATTTCTGCTTTTCTGTATTGTGCTTTAAACTAACCAGGACCCCAGAAAGGCCGGCTGACACGCCTGAGAATCATCAAACATCAAAGCTGAAAGCACAAAGGAAGAAGCAGCTAACAAGAAGCTAACAAATACCAGAGGAGCTGCAGACGTACATGTTCATGAGCAGAGACGGCACAAATCTCAACGGGGTGACATTTCCACTCCACGTCCAGTGCTGTCCATTCATTTGGAGCACATAAGGGCCGAGTGAGTAATGATTAGACATAAAACACTGACACCACAGTAGGGCTGATTATTTGCTACCACTTCTCTCTTCTTGCAAATGATTCACCTTTTGGGAATAAGGAACAAACAAAAGCAACGTCCGTTTTTGAGAGAAGATAATTGGTTAAGTTCAGAGAGAGATTGAGGTTTAAAGAAACTTATAATAACAGGAAATGGGAAACGAAAAGCTATGAAGAGGGTTAACGGGAGGCTGCTGTCAGAGTAACTAACGTGGTTGTTGTAACCCAGAGTCGTGTTGGTGCCTGAAACTAACCAAACATCTCACAACATTAACCATGTGGTTGCTACTGTTACCATGACGACAAAAAGGACGGGGACGCCTGTATTTGTCGTTTTGGGACACACGACATGACAGGAAGTGAAATGATAACCACAAACTGTCATTTGACATTTGTCGTCATGCACAAGTTAAACAACAGAGGTACGTTATGTTAATTATCTCGCTGTAGAGGCCGCTTCCACCACTGCCTCCAGTCTTTATGCTAAGCTAGGCTAACCATGTGCTGGCGCTTCAGTTCTGTATTTCACAAAACAGAATCAGAAGAATCAGAATCAGGTTTATTGCCAAGGAATTTGTTTTGGTGCGTAGCTGCCAACAAGAGCAGATATATACAGAAACATTTGAATAAAACCACTAAGTAGAACATTTACAATAATAATGAAAAGAAGAAGAAGAAGAAGAAGAAGAAGAGCTGTGCAGGTGAGTGCGATATAAATGTAAATACAATCTGAACTGAGGATGTGCGACGTTCAGATTGTAGCAGCATTAATACGTTAATATGTATTGTCATCAAACTCCAGGAGGCTACAGGCTCTCCAACTGGCTGCCTGGAAAAAGACGCTATACGCCAGCATCTTACTGATACGTGTAAACATAGTTCCTGTGTTTAAATTAGAAAAATTTAATTTTTAAATTTTTCTAATTTAAAAATTAGAAAAATTTTTAAATTTTTTCTAAATTTAAAAAATGACATCTTTATAAAGACTAATTAGAGGGTCGTGTGAAGGTGAGGTCAGCTCAAGGACTGTTTTCAGGAAGGAGGAACAAAAAGACGCTTTAAAGAAATTAAGTGAAAAAGCTCCGAGGGGAAAATGGAAACCAATGAAACAAACTGGAGGCAAAGTAAGGGGAGAGAAAAATGATTAAATGCAGCTCGGTTCTTGAAGAGCCCTACAGATGTCAAGCAGTCACAGTAATATTAGGTAATTAATTGTTAATGGCAGCATTAAGAGGCTCCCTGATTACATTAGCAAGCAGCAGTTGGTAACCGTTGCTACAGCTCAACTACAGCCGAGAAAAGTCCCTTTAATACTGTAGTATTTTAGAGGATATTCTGATGTATGGTCAACGGGAAGATTTCGACTTAAATCCAATGTCTTTGGTCTAATGTCACCAAGAAATGTTGCGTCAAACTCAGATTTCCAGCGTTTTCTCACAGTGTTTGAAAGCCCATCAATCAAAGCGTCCTTGGTTTGAAGGGAAGGCGCTCTGGAGAATTCATTAGCAACAGCAATCAGAGACAACAGGACTGCAAGTCTAAATTACCATCAATTTAAACAGAAACACCATGAAATTATTTAATTTGAGGGATAAACGACTGCTACATCAGTGTAGCAACACGGCTAAATGCATCCAACTCCAACGGGCCAGCGTACATGCGGCGACATACAGCGCTTTAGTCTCTAGGTGGCACTGTCAAGACCTCATACAGCTTCACAGAAATGTTCTGTATGGACTAGCAGCCTCTTCACAAGCCTGGTAGCTACAGTGGAAACTCCCTGCTTTTACTTATTGCTTAAAGTCCTTTGTCTTCCCTCTTTGTGTTTAATATCGCTCTGTTGGGACAGACATTGGGTACATTGTGAAGCCGTTATGGCTCAGACCTTCAGGCGCCTTCCTATTGATTGTTTATAACGTTTAAGTGAACAGCAGCTTACTGTTGCACTCAATAGAAGTCCTGTTTGAGTGTTAGCCAGGAGCCTGAAACGTCCTTTACTTACAGTAGCTGTAGTCTGACGGATTAATACAAATGTTAAACAGACCTCAGTGAGAAAACACACGTTTGTTGGGAGATTTGTTGTATTTTTATGTGTATTGATTGAGAACACGATTAAAGGATCCCCATACTGATTAGCCTACGCCTGCAGCATAACATGTAGAGGCTATCCAGGTGACCGGAGCCGTTTTTGCAAATGATCGCAGACCTTCCAAAACGTTCAAAGCAGCCATGCTAGCACCTCTGTGAGGCTGTGCTAGCATGCTAACATTCGCTAATTAGCACTAAACTTAAAACTAAACTAAACTCACAAAGTACTGGTGGGATTGTCATTAGTTTTGCAGGTCATAAACCAAAAGTTATCAGACACAGTTTAACCTGATGGTGGCCCTTGACCAAACATTAAGGGATCAACACAAACCCTCATGGTGTCGCCAGAGGGGAAGTCAGGGAATCACCAAAAAGTCAATAGGATTCATCATCTGGGCACCATGAATGTCTGCAGAACATTTCATACAAGACATTGTTACAAACCGTCCTGTCTTTCTGGCTCAAGTCAAACTGCACCAAGGTCGTGCAAACGTATTGTTGATTTAGTCTTCAACAGTTACAGTGAGACGACTTTAATTTCTCTTTGCATGATCTCTCTCTCTCTCTCTCCCCCCCTCCAGGTGATTGACACAGAGTTATCACAAATTAAAGGTGATGGATTGAACCGATTGTTCACGGTTCACAGCTTATCACACACAGTTTTTGTAGCATCTCCATCGTCTTCAGGTCTTAATACAGAAACATCGTCCCTTCGTCGTCATCACGAATAGTAATGCACAAGGAGAGCGATATCCAGAGGGGGTCAGTGTCTGTGTTCAGGACTGTGCGAGTACACACCAACATTAACGGCAGGAGGAACTGAAGGAGTCCAATATCTTACCAGCGTTACCCTGAAAAGGCCCCTGGGAGCCCATGATGCTCTCACTGATAATGACTCCTCAGCTCAAATGGCCGCCAGTGGCAACACCATCCCCTGACTGTTCACACTCAGTATCACTGCTGTCATTTCTACCAACATTACTGCTGCTGGATGTGCTTTCTAGGCGTGGAAAGATAACTGACCGCACTGCTCCTGGTGGGTGCACAAACTTATAACTTCACTGTGCAACAGCAAATAATAATGTGAATTCATTAGTTTTGTATAAATATTTATTTTATTCTCTATTGTTTAAAATGCTGCATGCTATATTTTATCTCCATTACTGTTTGCACTGTAGAACTGCACGTTCTATAACATTAACTCACAAGCAGAGACATAAAGAGCAAAGATGGTAATATAAAAATGTTTTCTCTCTCTTTTAGCTTTGTTAGCTATGTGAGCTAGCTAATGCATCTATAATATATGTATATAAAAGGTAGAAGAAAAGACTGTAGCGAACATGCTAATGTGTTAGCTTGTTATCACAACCACAGGTAGGATTGTTAACAAGCATTTTAAGCGTGACATTAAACATGTAACATTTTGATTCATAGCATGCTAGCATGCCCAAAATATGTTGTAGACTCCATCTTACTTTGGTAAGATGTTAACATTCAGCAGGTAATATTCAGCATGTGCATATGCTACTACACAAACGATTAGCATATCATTTTTACAATGCTTACATACCAAGTATAGCATTTAGCAATTTAGCCTCTTAACATGCTAAATGCAGATAATGTTTAGCATGTTTACGTGGTGCTATTTATTTCTCTTTTCATAATTTGTTTGTAGAACAAAAAAAGCAGCATGAGTAAAAATAAATGCACAAACGTGTTAGCATGCTAACATTTAGCATGAATCCCAAAGTTCGTCGTCTAACTGCAGCGTGTAGTTTGGGTGTATTTGCTGTGACGCTTGATGAAAAGTCACCAGTGTCATTAGGATACATCCTCTGAACAACAAACCCTCGGGGACCAACTGTTGGACCTGCATACCAACTGAACGAACGACATCACCGTCCCTGGAGCCGCGCTGCTAGCGAAGCTAAAGACGCTAAATAGAAAAACCTAGTAATTTAAATATCTGCATGAGGTTATCCTCCCGAAGCTGCCGAGGATAAAAGGACCAAAGTGAAGCCACTTAGACCGGCTCAACGCAGCAGAAACAGACCGTGACAGTGAAAACCTCAGCGGGGCTCTGCCGTTCACCCGGTAATTGACCAATTTATGCGAACCGTGCTCAGTGGCGGGAACAGGCGGCCAATAGGAGCAGCGATGAGGATTTTTAAATCCCGGGAGGGAGAGAAAGTCGGCGGTGTGCTGCGTTCACACGGCCGCCGCCCGCGAGATGAGAGCTCACTTCATTTCCTCTGTGTTGAGACTGAAGTCTGCATATCTGTGTGTGTGTGTGTGTGTGTGTGTGTGTGTGTGTCACTCCTGCTGTCGGCGTCATGACTCCAACACATAATAAAGCTGGTTCTGAATGAATGAATGTATTATCACTATATATACTATATATATATATATATATATAAAATAAATAGATTTTAATATCATATGGTAATAACTGGAAACCAAAGGGCTGCAAAAATGCATCCAAGTGTCTGAAACATGATTTAGCAAACGACTAGCTGTAACGTAAAGAACACGTTGTTTGTGGTAAATGTGCTCTAACTGATTTGGACATATCTGTGATTTCTGTTGCACAAATGTCTTAGTTAGTTCATTTCACCAAGAGACAATAAGCTGAAACAGCCCTTGCTAACGTTCAGGTACTCACACCAGCACAGGTCGAACAGCGTTGTTCATGTTGCCGTAGGCGGCCCGGCCCAGCAGCTCCCTGAAGCAGCTCTCTGCCAGCGCCGCGGGGTTCTCCTCTCCATCCTGACCCACCCCTGAAGGTGTGCTGGGGTGCCCCGCCCTGTCGAGAGAGAGCAAGAGAGAGAGAGAAACATGAAACAACTGGGAGACTCGTCCTCGCATCTTTTACAAAAGCAACACAAAGGCCGGATCACTGTGCGTCTGCAAACAGGTCACAGAAAGGTCAGAAGGACTGAACACTGCTGGATTCTCCATCGCACTGATTCCATCTAGCAGAAAGGTGCAATCACATTTAGAGAGAGAAGAATGAAGGACCAAAGATGGAGGAGACTGAAAAGAAATCAATCAGAGATTAAAAAAACTAACAAACGGAGAAATCACATGAAAGTGTATTGACCAGCCTCAACCACGTGTGTGTGTGTGTGTGTGTGTGTGTGTGTGTGTGTGTGTGTGTGTGTGTGTCTACATCAGGAAATACAGACATGCATGCAAGACATTTGCATTGAGTGTCCTGCAATATTTGTGTGTTTCTCTCCTGATGATCAACTAATTGATTGATTGGTTCACTTTAAAGATTCCGTGACAGTCGCACTTTTCTGAGTCTGGATCCATTCATCCAGATGTTGCACGTCCAGACAACACGGATCACGAGCAGCACAGACAGATTTAGTATCTCCGGGTCTTGTAAATGAGGGTGAGGGACAGTTTTATGCTACTAAATAATAATTTCATCCAACCGACTGTGTGTGTGTGTGTGTGTGTGTGTGTGTGTGTGTGTCTGGGTGGGGGGGGGTGATCATTTAAATATGGGATACCGACGCACATCGTCTCAGACATTCATGGTGTCACAGGAAAAGGGAAAGAATGAAAAAGTAAAGGCAGAGAGAGAAGTTCAGATCCTGGATACTTCCTCACCCCCTCACGGCGTGATTGTCCAACACAGCCCCACCCCCCCACCCAATTCTGACTTTGGGGGTTTCAGACACTGATTGACCTTACAATCTGGCAAACTGAGGCCTTCAGAAAGAGTGCGTGGGAGCTCGCGGGCAGACCTGCTGGTCCCTGTCGAGGTGGTTCAGCACCTGGAAGTCCCCCTGTGGAGATCCGATATGTCCAACAGGCAGGAGACCCTGGAGCAGCCCCCGCTGCCCGTCCACTTCAGCTTTCATTACAAGATTTATTGGGAACATCGAGTCAATGCACACATCTTTGATGATTCACAATCAAATATGAAAAGGGTCTGCTCCCAATAAAAAAAAAGATCTGATTTGCAAATAAAGCTTCTTTCTTCCACTGCTGTTATGAAGAAGTGCTGGACGTGTTCTGGTGTCGCAGTTCAAACACTCCCTTTACACACGTCTTAAATGCAGATCACCATCTCCTGCAGAAACCTTTTCTTGTATTTTATAGCAGATGAAGAACAGGAGCAGATTCTGAGCAGCACGCCTTCATGCCGAAGCTACGAGAAATAAAAAGTAAGTCTTCTGTCACATCTGAAAGCTGCTGATAAGAGAAAGAGATTCCAGCTGCTTCCACAAACACTGCAATATAAATGACTCTGATTCCAGAAACACACAAAACCAAACCTGGTTAATATGAAGTATGAAGAGGTAGAAGACGAGAGGTAAGAAGAAAGCGATCTAAGAAAGGAAAGGAAAGACTGAGAGGGAGAAGAGAGTCGATGGAAATTAAATCAGCATCTTGATGGACTGAAGCAGGAAATAAGGAGCAAACAACCAGATATCCAACCAGATAAGTCCAGATATACGAGTCAGAATTAAATCAGGATTAATGATCCTTATCAGGAGCTGTTTAGTTCAAACTATCGAGGCCGGGTCACGTTCCCACCAGAAACCAACCATCAGGAACCGGACTGAGACCAATAATCATTTAATATAAAGGCCAGTTAATGTTATTTTATAGTAAATGCTCAAACATGCCGACTTTACTTTAACGAGACGTGAACCTGAGTGCTGCCCGGAGACGGGAGGCTGAGAGACTTGTCCTCCCTGTAACACACGAACACCACGTCTAGCTTGGCTTGTGAGAGAGTAGAGTCATTATTCATCAGGGCTCCCTCGTAAACAAACGGTAAACATGGGCGTATTTGAAGCGTTTGAGCAAATGACACATGCGGCCGTTCCTGGAAAGTCAGCGTTTGACTTTTGTTCCACTGCCGCCTCCATGATCCTGTAGCTTTATGTACAAAAGAAACCTTTTTGTGTACAACTTTGTCATTTCTTCTCTCCACCGTCCTGGCAGGAGACCAAGCAGGCCTCCCGTTATGTGTTATATTGATAGAATAATGCAAAAGTAAATCACTTCCGCGGCAGTAAGCCCGGTCACAGATGGACCGTAGGCAGCCGGGTCTCAGGAGGGAAACAATGCAATTACAGGCGGCCCACACAGGCGGTTCAGGGGAAATTAAATGCTTATTGCTTGTTAGAAGCAGGGGCATGAGATAAAAAATGAAAAGCTCTCCTGTAATAGAAGGTGGGCTGGTGTTTAATGAAGTGGCCAGAAGTAAAAAAAAAAAAAAAACTTAGAGAGTTTGTTTTGATAATTGGTAGAGAAATACAAAAGTTGAGTCTTCATTCAGACAGACGACAGGCTTCATACACCACGTTATAATGAAGGAGATGAGGAATATGGAGACATTTCTAATTTAATGTAATGGTGCAGCTGCCATGGCTGTGGTGAAATATTAACAACACTCGTTTTTGTAATAGTAAGTACATAATAAGACTGAACACATACCAGAATAATAAAAACAACAAGTATGTTGTGCTTTGATGGCTGCAGAGGCTCAGGACAGGGAGGTTAGTGCTCAGTGATACTGCAGCAGGTACAGAAGTATGTATCGGGGGACTGCTACAGGTCTGCAGTGTTGGTGTGTTGTTGGGCTTTAAAGCCACACCATGTCCACACTGGTCAGATGGTCATCATCAGTGTCTGCACAGGATGCATTCAGGCACAGTTACACATGAGGGTTACCTGCATCAGACAAGATACACAATCACTGGAGTTTCATGCCTGAGGTGGAAGAAAAGTGTCGCTCTGAAACCTCACGAGAGGGGAGATGCTGCAGAAAGACGACGGCGTTTCTGGTTTACACAAAAAGGATCTTCTCACGTACGCAGTTGCAGACATTTCTGTTCACATATTTAAAAAAATAGATATAGATAGATAGATAGATAATTACTGCGGCCTGTGAAGGCAGCTGCACGGATTAAAACTGGGACGCATCTGTTCCATCAGACGCTTGTGGGACAACTGAAAAACTCAAAATGTCTCGTGTGGAGGTGATTTAATGCATAACATGTCAATCTAAATGTACTTTGCATTGAAGGACAGATCTGCCTCACGACTGTAGTGAGGAAGTGGGACATTTAAAGGTCTCTGTGGGAAGTCTGTTAGTTTGAATTTTAATGGCAGTAATATTACCAAGATATAAATCGGGCACAGGTTGCCTGTGAGTGATTACAAGGTTCAACTCAGTCGGAGGTTCTTTGTTGCATCTCTCCACCATCACTAGTTCAAACTGAGTAAAGGTATTAGTTGTGTGTTGGTGAACCAGCAGTCGGTCCTGAAGAGGTTAAAACAAACACGTGACGTCAGTGATGAAGAGAAAAACAAACAGTTGGAGCTCAAAGTCATTATCAAGGTGGCTGCCTTAAAACAAAACACTGTGTGTGTGTGTGTGTGTGTGTGTCCTGCTGAACAACACAAGCACGAGAGCTTTTCTTCATTCTCCCAGCCTCCACCTCTGCTTTCTGCACGCCGCCCACGTCCACCCTCCCCGAGAAGCAATTAACAGAATCAAACGTCCTTGACCGCGGCTTCAGCAGGGCCACCAGGGCTCGATTAGGAAGTCCACAACACGCCGCTGTGGAGACAGACCGACCGACCACGGGCGTGCATGGGAACAACATTTACCCCAAACAGACCAAAAAACACAACATGACAAACATGCTTCCTCCTCCGGAGCAGGTTTCCCTCAGAGGACGACGTCTAACTGTGTTTTTGTGGCGAGCGCCGAGTCACACTATTAAACTGACAAACCCCAAGTCTGCTGATGGACACTGTGTTTGACAGGAGGCTGCTGGAGTGCAGTGATGCTGAGCTGCTTGGAGGGGGAGGGGGGGGGGCTCTGAATGGGCAGAAAACTGTGGCAACATCATCACAACTAATGTCCACCTGTCTTTTACCTTTTACAGGCTGAAGACTGACCAGCACGCTGGGGGGAGGACTTCTGGCTCTGCAGGAGCGTTTTAGATTTACAGCACATTCACTGTCTGGTTCAGCCGCAGTGTTTCCAGCAGCAGCAACAATAACTAAGTTACAGTGATTACTGGACAAGTTAACAGCCAATAATCCTTCAAATATTATGTAACACAAAGTGTACATCTTCCCATAATAACAGTCTTAAACTACCGGCATGGCCAATAATCCATGTAAATGAGTTATTAGAGCAGTAAATTGAACATATTTCCAATTATAATAACAAAGTATGACCCCATTTACAATTGCTGTGCTCCAATTCCCCTTTGCTGGTATTCACTGAATGGCCAGTCAAGTTTAAAATATTAATCATAGCAAATAATGCTGCACAACCTCCAGGCTTCATTAGAGGACGTCAGTTAGATGAGACTGAACATGCTGGGTAGATTTAGCTCCTAGAACAAAGTCTGACCCACTTGTCTTCGACAAAAAGGACTGTGCTTATTATTGTATGAATGATTTGCTAACATGTCAGAGCTGTGTGACGGTCACATGGTTTATATGTTGTCTTCCCCCTGGTGGCCAAAAAGCATGTAACAGCTTTATTAATACTTCCTGCAAAGCTCTGATTGGTCGATGGTTTCTTCAACTTTCTGAAATGGCCGTTAATGACCGAGTGCATCACAAGAATCTCTGACTAAATCGGTACTTGGAGGTCTGAAACAAATCTAGAAAAAGAGGTGGGAGATCAGAAAACACTGTTGGGAGTCCTTGTGGAAGACACTAACAATTTGTTTTGTTGCACGAGGACTGGTTGCTCTGTGGTGAGGCTGTGGAGCAGCAGGTTGTTCTGAAGGACATGTTTTAGTATTGTTTCTTCTGAGCTTCACACGCTCGAGACCAACTGAGTTGAACTTATTCCGACTACAAGGGAAAGCTTGCAGGGTGCACTGGCATCATTTGAAAAGGATCATCTGGTTTTCATGTGCTAATAATGTCCACAGTTGGTGAAGGTTGTTCTCAAGGCGACTTCTTTGATGTACATGTGGCACTTCTCACCAGAGAGGCCTGCTATGCAAAGTCACAGTTAAAAAAGGAGAAAAGAGCACAAATCTGCTTTATGGGAACCAATATTTATATTTCACCACACTGACACTGAGTTCCTCCGGATCCCTGCAGGTCCCTGTGGAGGATTCAACCACCAGTGGTGGTTTGGAGCAATGGTTTTATGAGCAGATCCCTGTTTGGTTTGTATCTCCTGCTCTACTAGCATGTGCATGAGGACACAGGTGCACATGCCTCTGCAGAGGTCTGCTGGTCTGTTAAATCAGGGACTATGAGACTTTCTTAGGCTTTAAGTGATCCTACAGATGGAAATGATCCTGCGAGCTCATGTTTTATTTGCAGATAAGTCTGGTTCTCCTCCCACTTGGACAGATTTCCTGCCAGCCCGGCCCAGTTCAGGCCAATCACAACCTAATACGTGGGGGGGGTCACACACGTCACACTGCTCTGATTGGTTGGAGGTCTATCCAGCAGCACCCAGAGGCATTATGGTCCACGCCTGCTAATAACGCCCCTTGGAAATCTGCCATAAAACAACAATGGATGAGTTTTCAGTCTTGTATGAACCAACCAGAGTGACAGGTCTATACAAAGACTGCTGTTTAATGTTCAGGATGGACACTGACACTTAGGGGTTTCAGAAGAGTCGTCACTCAGACCGAAGCTCCAACACGTCCAAATAATGAGCGCGAGACAACAGTCGGGGTCGGATCACATCTTAACCCCTTTATTCCTCCACATTTGATGGTACTTGTGGGGCTTCAGGTAGAGAAAAGCAAGCAGGAGAAGAAGAAGAAACACACAAGAAGGGATAAAAAAAAAAAGAAAAAGAACAGGGTCCAAAAATAGCTTTTTGTTCACATGGAAACCACCCGAATGAGACGGTGAGGAAGGAGAGAGGAAGCCACGGTGAGAGCGAGGAGGAGAGGAGAGGTGATTAAAAAAAGAGGGAATAGAAGAGATAAACAGAGAAGGTGTTAAAAAAAGGAGATGGTGGAGTGGAGAGGATCAAAAAAACACTAAAGAGGGGAAGAGGAGAAGAGATGACAAGATGAAGAGGAAATATTCAAAAGGGATTTTAAAAAGCAGTTTTTGTTTTATCCGTCTTGATTCGTCTCTGACTTTTCAAGCTGCCATCTCAGCCAGGCCTCTCATGTAAAGGAGGTTTCTGACCCCAGTGCGATCATCAGGCCCTCAGGCTACACACATGCACCCCACCCACTGGTAGGTGGAGGTTAGTGGGGCTCTGCACAGCGTGACAGGAAGAGCTGCAGACCCCACGCTCGGGCCTCCTCCTGCATGTTTATCAGGTTAAACATGATATTTTGATTTACTTCTTTCCAATCAAGAAGAAAACACATCATTGACAATTTGACGTCACCGTTTTGTAAATGCAACCTACATGTTCATACTTTTATTCTGGTGTACATATATATATATGTATGTATTGCACATATGTATGTAGGAGGAGGTGAAAGGAGAAGACTGAAGTCAACTGGAAAATACAGAAGAGGTGAAGAATGGAGATGAAAGACGAGGATAAAAGAAAGAGTAAAGGTGAAACAGACAGCGTTAAGCTTCCTGTCCTGCCTCGCCGATCGTGCGTTAATAAATCTTCCCGGCCTCAAACATCGGTGAAAACCCCTGGAGGGGATGAGGAGATGCAGAAAACTCCTCAGTGTGACACATCGACCGGGATTTCTTCCTCCATCCAGACTACAGGTTTGAGGACTGAACGGTTATAATGAGACCCGAGGTGTGTGGAGGCGGTCGCAGAGTGAAGGCTTTAATTCCCATGCTTGAGGTTTATATTACTCCAGAGCGCCTCACAGCAGATCCAACAGCAGGATTTACTTTAGACTCAGTGAATCTTGAAGAGGTTAAAGGTCAAACAAAGAGACATTAGTGTGTTCAAAACTGAACTCAAGTCACACAACAAACAAATGTGTTACCCGCTCACACAGATTACAAACATTATTAAAAATATATATATTTTATTATATATTTAATTATGGGGAAAAAAAGGTTTTAATACAAAAGGAGTCTTTCTGATTTCCAAAGTACTTTCAAAACTTTTTTTTTTTACTAATTAACAATTTTGTGCTTTTCTGCAGTGACCTTGGGAACCTCCAGGACAGAGTGACAGTGAAGAGGTAAAGAAACACAGCCAAGACTGTAGGAGCAATAAATCACCTGCTGTCCCAGGAACTGCTCCCATACGATAAGAGACATGTTTGGGAGGGAAATAAAAGCTGCAGAAAACAAAGGTCTTCTTCAAAAATGAGTTCTGATTGGGTGAAACTCAAGGACAGTACTGTAAAGCAGGCTTTGTTGTCTCCACTCTCTTTGTTAAGTGTTATATACACTGTAAAGACTAAAGGTTTGGTCACAATAGACTTATAATAAACTTATTAAATCTGAATGTTGGATTTGTCAGCTCTAGGAAGAACTGCGTATCAGAAATGTTTGTGCGTTTATTCCATTTATTATCATCATCATTACTATTTATAAGTCTTTGGCACATAAGCAACAGCCCAGTGACCTTTCTGAAACTAAAGGACCATATGTACAATCAAATGTTGTGAATAGTTTAATGTTGAATCAGAAACTCAACAACGTAGAAATAAAATAATCAGATGTAACAGTTGTTTAATCTTTTCTGGGTATTTCTAGTGAGTTGTACACTGCACTGACTCGGTGATTCTCAAACTTCAGCCTGAGCATCGCAGAGAATACGAACACCAGAGAGGGACCGGAGATCTGTTACCGTGCAGAGGAGGAGGTGGATTTACACCTGCCCACATTTACCAGGTCACCTGCAAACTACAGTAGAATGTCAAATCCAAATTTGGGATGGAGAAGAAAGAGTGAGAGTAAAAAGAAATCACAGAAAGATCTTTGATTACAACCGTCCCAAAATGAACTCTGCACGTGTCGGTGTGTGTGTGTGTGTGTGTGGTTGAGCAGCACCTGTCCAGGTCGTCGCTGTCCTGCATGTTGAACAGCATCGACGGGATCAGTTTGTCCATGTGTTGAGGCTCCCAGATGATGGCCTGCAACTCATCATTCACCGTCTTCCTCACCACGCCCTGCAGACCTTTAATGCCGGCAACACGGATCCTGACAAGGACACCAAGCACCGGTTAGACGTGGACACAGACAAATGTTTTGGTTATGAAGCTTCGATACAGCTTCTGGACATTTTGGTTTGGAAATGCAACAATATAAGACAAACATATCTTCTCTGTATCGATTGCTTTTTCTCATGTGCTGCCTGAGGAAGCACAAAGGTGTAACCTAAGTGTAACCCCCATTCAAATTCTGTCTGCATGTTGTATGACATTTGAAAAAAGAAAAAGAGTTTGTACAGAAATGCCCAGACACAAAGAATAGGCGGTGCCCAGTATATCTTTCAGGTCTAAACCTTGGCTCTAACAAATGATAAATATTGACTTCAACATAGTTACAATTGCTGTTTATTGATTTCCAATTCTGTCTGGATGTTTTATAACAGTTGAAAAATAGAGTATGGATTAAAATGCCAAGACACTGAAAAGGGGGCGGTGCCCAATATTTCTTTCAGTTCGTCCCCGGGTTCCCACCCTAAGCACTGAGATCCCGTGACATGTCCAAGGACAAATGGGAACATGTCGGGCAAACTCTGAGCATCTCTCTGCAGAACCAGCAACAGTGTGGAAGGTTTTTCATCCACAACGTCGCTGTTGGACCAACAAACTACAAACGAAAATCAGCTTTCTTTGACTCATGGTGCCAAAAAACACAACTTGAAACATAGATGACATTAGATAATCTACCCTTGTATAGTTCCTTTCACACATACACAATCACTGTATTAGTAATCAAGCGCTCCCCTTGTGCCTGTGTATGTTCTCAAAGCCTCAGTGTAGTTTGAGGGTGTGTTATATGACTTCACTGCAGGGATGACTCACTGAGTCCCTCAACTTCTAACTTTGAACTGGTTTCTGAGAAAATGGATATCGATGTAATAACACTTAGCATGTGTTTGTGCTGGAAATGATATAGAAACTAAGACCAGTGACATAAACACACAAGCATATACAGAGCAGGACTGGTCTCAGGTCCAACACAAACAACAGTATGAGCAATGATATGAAACAGGACGGGTGACCTCGCCTTAGGCCTAATCCAATAACCAGCAGAGAAATTCTATTTGGGAATTCCTCTCCACCGACAGCGAGACGGCACTGACTGGAATAATGAAATAGAAAAAGGAAAAAAGCAAAGTGAGAAGTCGTGCTGTTTACAGCATGGCAGTGGCAAGGTATCACGCCAACTTGAAAATAATCCCAGCATCCCCTGGCTCTCACCGTAGCACACACCTCCAACCAACACCAGCAAATGGAGATACAAGTGAAGCTCTATGCACACATATGCTCACACACCTCTGCACAAACACAGGTCTCAGCTGCTGCAGTGATATGTTTGCATAATAACTTCAGTAATTCTGGGAGAGCGGCAGCTATTTCCACAACGAATAAGAGAGAGAAGTCTTCAGGTATTGTTTTAATGCACTGCTGATCTGTATCAGAGTCAGAGGGTGGGCGTCTCAGTGGGAGAAGGCGTCTTGTAAAGTGCTATGTGGTGTCACAGCCTCGCCTGAGCCTCCCTGCCACCACCGTCGCTGAGCTATTTTTACCAGCCTAACAATCCGGCTGGCAGGCACAGACGTTTCTGTGTCTTCAAAACAATGAACGAGTCTGTTTGCCTGACGTCTGGCTCCCTAAACAGGCTCATTATTCTCTGCTGCTTATCATTTGAATTGCTTAATATACCAAGTTAATGATAATGCATGTGGAGGATATTGGTATTTTGTACAAATTGCATTCATTCATTTTTGCCCTGTCACAATGTACCTGCTCAATTACTCGACTGTGCGAGAATTCATGTCGAATATATTTTATTTTATAATAAAATTGAAGCAAAAACTATTCTATTCTCAGTTCTACTCTATTCAATACAACTTTATTTATCCCTGTCATTTTATGCAGCATCTTGCCACCGAGATCAACAGACACACGTACATTAGATACAAAGAAACTTAAAGAAATACTGTTGATCACAAAATAAAAACATAAAAAAACTATTAGTTTAAAAACAACATGTGGAGTTGGTAATACATTAATTAATAATTATATATGTCTAAACAACAATCTAAAATGACGAGTGAATACACTGTGTTCAGTTTATTAGATCCACTCGTCCGATCAGTCAATCAATAAATCCTACCGTCATGAACGTTGTCATGAAATGTTCAGTTATGGTTGAAAATGTTTGAGAGGTTTTGATTAAAGCTTGACGATTACAGAGGCTACAGGAGTTTGTGATGCTGTTGAATTGTACTTACTAAGAGTTGTTTCTAATATCGTGTCTACCCTCATGGACATGAAACTTCTCTCAGGTCACAGAGATGTACGTATTTACGTCCTTTTACTTCCAAGCTCTTCTTTCTACTTTGTGTCGCTCCCAACATGCATGGGGTTTCCTGGAACGTTGTTCCACGAACGTATTCTCAGGATTGATGTGCATTACCCATTAATCTCAAATGATCTTATTCCCTCAGGCTCCATTTCGTGCTGGCTCGATCTGATTCATTTTCTTCCAAACCTCTTACCCATCAGCTATTAAAACTACACATTTTTATACAGAGTATGACCCATACCTGCTAACCAGTTTGGGATGAATCGTTTCAGATTCTGATGAATGTAACCGTGCAAGTGAGCCAGTTTCTCTGTAAATCCCATCATTTAAGCCAAGCTATTCTCTGCATTTCATCATGTATCTTTCAATCCGGACAGTGCAGCAAGGTGGTGGTGTGAGTGAGCCGTGTGGTCTCAGTGGGAGGGGAAGGCCATGAAATATGGATCAGAAGGAGATATTTTTAATTCTGTATTCACGGGATGATGGCCGGTGAGGATGGTGTTACAGCCCCTCCCCCGGGTGGATGTGTCATAACCGCATTAAAAGAGGAGGCTGTTTCTGAAAGGTGGAGTAGCTGACGTAGACAGTAAAATGTATTCACATCAACAGTGGAAAGCTACACTATCAGTTTTTAGAGGAGAAAATCAATGCTTTCATTTTATCCAAAGACACAACTGAAGCAGCTTCTTTCTCCGACTCGAGCTCCATTTCACCACACGGAGAGACCTAATCAGAGAAACTATTTGTGCTATCAATAATCAATCTGCTGTTTTCGCAATAATGTGAACGGCGCCGACAAGTGCTCCAGGGAGCTAAAGAGTGAAATTAAACAATTCATCATTTTGTCGCGGGCCGCCTCACTTTGGAACTATATTTAGATTTGTTTTGGTTTTAAAATGAAGATAATTAAATAATCTGTACGATCAGAGAGAGGAAACAGTCTACACTTATGGTTTTTTTTATGAATGATGCAGCTTCTCTCTGGATTTAATCAGTAATCAATTCGTCATCTTGTTTTGAACTGGAATGCAGTGGTGAGACCTGTTTGAGGTGAAGCTTGAATTTCTACACTCAGCAGTCTCAGAGTGTAGAGTGGTCTGCGCAGTTTGAATACAGGATTGTAATGTGACATATACTTGAATGTTGTCTACGTGGCAGTGAAAACCTTTTTTCCTAGCGGTAGCATGTGTACAAAGAACAGTAAGGGGCCCAAGAATTATCCTTGAGGGATCCCACATGGAATTCAATCAGGAAAACATGATAAAATACCTCCAAACATGATGTGGAATATTTGAGTCCAGTCCATGTTTTTAAGTTGTTGGAACTTTCTAACTTCTTACCTGGTTCTGGTCTCAGTATCTTCATGAACAGAGTGGCACATGGCGCTGAACTGGGACACGAAGAAGTCATAGCGCCGATGGTAGGACGGCGTGTCTTCCTCAATGTTGGCAAACTTTACAAACTAGAGAGAGGAGAGGAAGATGAGAACAACCTCAGTGTCAACCCCAAAAAATAGTTAGGAGACATGATAAAACTCTCTCTAGACAGAAAAACACAAAGCTCATCACAGAGACGTGTGTTAAGGAGGAAAATAAACACAAACAGGACGACAAACTGGTTTGAGGCTGATCTTTAGTTTATTTATGGTCAAAATAACCAATAAACTACCAACAACAATTTTAGAGGAATGAGTATGGACTTTGTACTGGCAATACTCAGTGCCTCAAATATGAACATCTGTCCTCAATCCACCTCTAAACAGCCTGCCCTGATGTTCAACTACCTCAGATCAGAAGGGAAAATGTGTAGCTAGTAATGACTAGTGACTTTTCACCTCTCAACATGGAGAGACAAAAAACTGACACACACAATGTCTGCAATTACATCAAGAATACAATGACATAAAGAACGTTTTCAGTGACAGAGAGTGGAAATACCGTCTTATCTTTTTGAATGGGCATGAACTAGAAGCGATGGTGATAATGATATTAACCATTAGAGAGCCACCCCCTTTTTGTCCAGCCTATAATTTCCTCCCTCCATACGAGCGTAGAGTGTCCTCTGGAGAGGCCTCCTGTCTCCCCTCAAAGTCAGCTGCACTTGTCGCTACCCTATCATTGTCCACTGCAGCAAATTGCCTTTGTACGGTCCAGCGTTGGTGACCAAAACCCTGCCGTTCTACCTGGTAATTTCCTCCCATTTTGTGCCTAACCTTTCCTGGGGGTAATGGCTCAGATGGAAGGAGGTATGCCGGCAGCTGGCTGACACAAGAGCTGCTTCTCCTTCGCTTCCCACATGTGTTACGGTGTTAAATCCAGGCGTTAGACACTCATAGAGAGGGGGGACTAATTACTGGTTTGTGTTTATGAGGTGCTGAGGGGGAACTCTGGTAACGACCCGAGTGTGGGCATCGTGTGCCGAACCCTGAATGCATTTAGTTTGCATTAATCATAACAAAGAAATATTACAAAATTACAGATAGTTAAAACGCAACACATACAAATAACTTTTTTATTTTTTTTAAGTCATGCTATCAGCATGGCTCTAGGGATGGAAATGTTGTTGGTCCGTCTGCCATTCCACCACCAAGGTCCAGACTGAACTATCTCCACAGCTCATGGATGGACAATTTACCCTGAGGGGAACATTAATGTCTGCACCAAATGTCATGTTGCCCTCAGGATGAATCGTAAAAGCTGTGCTGATCCTCTGACTTATCATCCACCACCATCAGGTCGGAATTATAATCTGTCCAATATTTCTTTACACCATCAGCAGCAGCCGTGCTTTGTGTTTAGTGCCATTTATTAAAATAGTGTCATGCTAACATTGCTAAACATGTTAGCATTGTCACTGTGAGCATATTAGCATGCAGACTGTAGCATTTACTAGTGTCTCCCAGAGCTGATAGTGTTGTTGTGGTGCTAGGCTGACATGCCTAAAGGACTACTAATACTACTAAGACTTCACTTGTACAAAGCTATATTCAACTCATTCAGCCCCGTTAAATAGGTAGTTGTGATTCTTCAGAGGATAACGTGTCCTTTCAGCTTCTGCCGTTGTGCTACTTTGGTTGATCTGCCAGTTGTCTGAGGACCTGTACAGACAGACGAGAGCTCTGATGAGCCTTCAACCTCATGGATCTCTTAGACTGGACCTCCTGGATCGTATTTCATTGTCCCAGTTGTACCTGAAGCAACAGGCCCAGTGACTGTTGTACCCCGTGTCTAGAAGAATTAATGCAAGACACAATTTAAGCGCTTTTTTACTTCTGATAATCACAATTTGAATACGAGAATATTAGTATATTGTCTAGTGTACTATGTTTCCCCCCAAAAGTCTTCCATACGTCCCTGCATTACAGGCACAGACCACTAAAAGTCAGCACACCTCTGCTTGAGATTATGGGCTCTGAATATATGAAGAAATTACATTTAAATAAAGCATTAAAACTAAATAAAAATCAATAAATGTGGGTTTGTTTTGGAAAGGGTGCACTTTCAATTTTTGATGACACCTCGCTGTTGATTGGCAATTATTCAAAGTCGTTTTGGAGGAAAAAACGCATAAAATAAAATAAAGTCTGGTCTAAGGTGTGTGTGTTTTGATCATTTGCAGCATTTAAACTTTCATCAATTTGAACCCATTTGTGGGATTTCCATTTAACTTTAATTGAACAGAAGACTGAAGCCTTTCACGTGGAGAGGATAAGTGCTTTAAGCGAAGAGGGGGTAATTCTGGTTCAAGCTGAGGTTTCATCATGTAAATAAGACTAATCAAAAAGCGACAGGCTTCATGCCTCTCTGATGCCTCGTGGCAAAGCAGTTAGGATTTTCAACAATGAGAAAATGAGAGGGTGATACGAACACCAGCACAATTTGTTTTGCTTCCCTGAGGCGTTTGTAAAGAGCTCAATTAAAAACAGAAAGAAATAAAGGTGCCATTAAAAAGCCCATTGAAATGGACTGGTTTTACTTATCTATGCATACTGATTACACAACAAGTGGTAGTCGTCGGCAGTGAGCAACTTCGGGTAAATCGCTCATTATCCATCCGCTCTTTAGCACAGTATGTCTGAATGGTGGCAGTGAGAAGTCTACAGCTTCACCAAGCACAGAGGCCAAAGTCTGAGTAAGCGAAACATACTGGGCGTGCGGACGGACAGAGGAAAAGTCGATTAAACGTTCATTATTAGTGCTTGGAGAAGTTCCCAATGCCCGTTTCACACCACTGTGCAGCAACAGCCAACCTGCAAGCAGCTGCTGCCACTCAGTCCAAGGCTGCAGGGTAAGGCAGGTGTTACGGTGAACATCGTAGCGTTGGTCCAAAACACCCAAAAGTCCACAACATCTACAGCAGCATGCAAATCGAATAAAAAGACTAAACATGCATTTGCTATATTAGCAGCTCGGCACAGAGTAAGTAACTCGTGTCAGGCACCAGCCTTCTCAGCTGCTCCACCGCTCTTCTTTCCAACCTGCTGCTTTACTGCTGACCCTGAGGGAGTGTCGGCTGGACAGTCTGAGGGGGTGGAGGCAGACGGTTTGCTCACTCAAGCCAAGAAGTTGGCTGAAGTCATTTCAGAAGTTTTCTCTTGGCATCAGTTTGGATTCCAAGTGATGATAAGTGCACGGTACTGAAGAACACCACAAGTGTTGCCTGATTCCTCCACCTGTCATTACTTCATTTCCTGTTTCCCCCCATTATATGTGACATTGCTGCACCTCCCTCTCACCAGTGGGTGACAGTTTGTCGAGATAAAGTACACAGGAATCTAACAGCAGTTTGCAGGAAACTCTCAGAAATCCAGGCAGTTTATCACAGAACAGTGTTGAGTGCCTCCTGTAGCTTCATGTACAGCCAATTGTTTTGGTTTTATAACCTGCACTATTCGGTTTTCATCAACCCAATTTGTTTACAGCAAACTAGCTCTGGTAACCCCACAGTACACCACCCGCCCAGCAGACAGACGCTAGCTGGTGGAGGAAGTGGAGCATGTAGCAGCTAACGAGCCAGATATTGTTCTCAGGACGCGGCTGAGACCAAAGCAGAGCTCAAAGCACTGCTGGATGTGTAAAAGGACAGTTGTTTGCTTGTATTTAAATAAAAGTGTGAGGAAATGTTCGGACTGATGTGATGCTTTCAATCTATAGACGTGAAAGTGAGTGAGGGGTTCAATTCCCTGCAGAGGTGAAGGAGAAGCCGTACTTCTGAAGAACCAATGTTGTGTTACAGACGTGAAATAACATCCTTCGTCGACTCTCGGATATCTCGTATCATCACAAAGGATTATAATCACATGGAAAATATTAAATCGGATGTTAAAATGTATCTTTCAAAGCAATTTGGGGATTAAAAAGTTAAAGTTAGTTGGTTTAACGTGTGAACAAGGCGGATTACAAACTGGGCAAAATGGGCCACCAGTGTTATGGCAATGTGATTATTATAGATTAGTTTGGTAAAATGCACTAAACCACAGCATAAACTGATGATCTGAAACATTATCCTACTCAGCTTTCTGTTATTGTGTCAGAACCTTTACTTTATGGTTTGATTTTACATTTTTTTACATTTGCGTTTAATCAAATTATAACTGAATTATCTTCAGCCCCAGAAAAGCTTCAGAGTAAACCTTCAGGCAAGTTTGTGTTGTCAAACTACTGCTTCCAATTCAAGAATCGTGCTTTGATGCTCAAAATGAAAACCAAATGAACCTGGTTTTACCAGGATGTAAGAGTTTACAGCTTGTATCTGCCTCTGGGCCTCCGTGTAGGTTAATCAGGCAAGTGTGACGAGTTGTACCTGATGTCATGCATTAAACACTTGATTTATTTAAATATTCTTTACTTCTAGTGTTTTTGTGCTTCTTTTTTTTTGCATAAAAAGGTGAAAAGGCCCTGTTCACTTTGTCATTGAATGTTGGGTCTTGTCCCACAAATTCCAGCACTATTACTGACTTTTGGCAAGTGAAGAGTTTCTGATTTTGGTTCCGAGCTTCACAGAAAAAGACCTCAAACACAGAGAAACAAAGACTTTACTGTGGACGGATGAAGGGCCCCCTGTTAGAAGAGGAGCCAACACTTCACTGGCCATCTGTGAACTAACTGTTGTGTGAAATCACAAGTGAAGAAGGACGACAAAAGGCCACAGTGAAAGCAGCAGACGGAATCTAACAGAGCCCATTTGTGAAGCATCAAATCCATTTATAGTTAAATTGGAAACTTACAAGGGGAAATGAAAGAAAAGCAGGGTATAAAATCTCGTTTCCATTTTGTTTTCCGGTCAGAAAATACAGACCGAGACTTTGTATTATCCAGAAATTGCACAAAAATGTGGAACACAGAAAGAAATGGAGATTTTCTTGGCAAACTGTGTGTGTTTGTGTGGCACATCTGGCTCCAGAGGCTGTAAATACCCGGCGTGTAAACTCCCCTGCGTCTGACTCAGCGGCTCCATGTGCCGAGTGCGGACTGATGAGTGTCTCTTCTATTGAGACGGAGCGGAGGAAGAGACTCTTCCACCCGTCGCAGGCTGCCAGGGTCTGGTGACAAAGTTCACTGGCAGACGCATTTAGAAACAGCCACTGCAGCACAGACGGGAGCCACACACACACACACACACACACACTTATACTGAAGACACACACACACACTGACACTGAAGACACACACACACACACACACACACACACACACACACACTTATACTGAAGACACACACACACACACACACACACACACACACACTTATACTGAAGACACACACACACACGCACACACACACACTTATACTGAAGACACACACACACACACACACACACCCACACACTAACACACACAGACACACACACAAACACACACTGTCACATTGACACACACACACAGACACACACTCACAAAAACACACACACACACACTGACACACACACACACACACACTTATACTGAAGACACACACACACACACACACACACACA